>JAQFYM010006041.1:0-12285 GCA_034694785.1 Agrenia bidenticulata
ATAAAAGATAAAAATTCTTTGCAATACAATTATCGCATCAAGGAAGGTTTTGTATTGATTAAAGCATTGTATTTTTATAATTAAACATATTTAAAAATACTTGTCGTATTAATTCTTTATGCTTACTAGAAGCTACATGAAACAAAAAGAAAAGGCACAATGCTCTTTGGTTGTAAAAAGTAAACACATGTAAAGAGTACTAGACAATTTTTTGTGTCATTATTGAAATGCGCCGAAAAACATAGATTTGAACGTAGTAAAAACACGCGTTTTATACTTGCAAACGTACGCAGACCATGTGTACACAAAGTTTTATAGACATATTTTGAAAAAATATTTAATTAAATGGATGCTGTGTTGTAAACTTGCAAAGTTGTACATGCGTTTGTAGAAGCGTGTAATAACATGAAAGTACAGACAAAAAATGCACGTTATGATATTTATTTTGTACCATGTGTATATTGTTGTTATAAAAAAGCCTTTTTGCACACTATTTACGTAAAAAAGAGGTTCAATTTGTGTATTTAAAACAAAGCTGCATTCTAACTAGAAAATATTTATATTATTTAATAACGGGCAATGCCTCTTGTTATTACTACACATACAATGGCAATAACTGTTATATTTTTCTTTTTAGTGGTACTTTTTTTAATATATAGCGCTCCAAGTTATTTTAATAGCAGCATTTTTTTTACAATTGCCAACACGCGTTACACAATATGTACATATCGATGTTTATTTTGTATAAAAACCACTTTTGTGATACAATTTACACACTAAAAACTACGTCTTTTAATGAACATAACAACGTCCACGTATGTAGAAATTATATTCGTTTTGATGTTTTACTTTGCGGTACAGCATAAAAAAATTTTTACTCAAAAAAATAACTTACCAGTTCTCTGTACCTTTTTTGTAACCTTTTCACACAGTGCCTGCTTTTTTTTACTATTATTTGCAGTTTTTTTAAAAAAGAAAAAAATAATAAAAAAATATCAGTTAAGTCTTAAAAATAAAACTAAATACACCAACTATATTAATAGCGTAATTATTTATCATTTGTATTTATTTCACCAAAAATACAAACCATTTTTGTTTTTTTTGCAAAAACACAAAATAAACAAATAATTTTTTACACAAAAAAACATATTCCATCTTATATAAGGTTTGTGTGTAAAAAAAATGTATTGCGACTAAATGTATTGACAATTTAAACACACCCTGCTGGTCTAAGTTTTTTGTAAAATACAATATATTTATGCAATTTAATTGTCAGTCGCTTAAGTTGACGCACTGTTAAAATATTGGTTTATGTTAGCGTTAACTATAATTACTATAAATTAGTATAAAGCTTTTACAAAATATACAACAAACGCGAATATAATAAAAAAAAGCATAATTTTGTCTTGAATTTTACCTTTATATATTAAAACAATGTATTTACTTGCGAAAATTACCATGTACAGCTCCCTTTGTGTAATAGTATTACAATTTTTTCAAATTATGTATTTTTTGTGCGTTGTAAACTACAATTACAAATGCTTAAAAACAGTTTTGGTGCACATGTTTACTTAAAAGAAAACATGGAATTTAGTAAATTTATTTTTTTATTGCAGTAAGATTTTGTTAAAAACTATTTTCACATAGAAATGCTACACACAAATTTTTATTGTGCAAGAGTGGCTGGTGTACGGAAAAGGTCGTTTTCTAAAAGAAAAGGAAAATACGTTATGGGTCACGGGTTTTTGGGTCTGAAGATCATAAAAACTCACAAAAAAGAGAATGTATCTAAAATATAAACGGAGTTTGACAAAAGCGTCTGTTGCTGTTTCATAATATAAGACAGCAAAAAAAGAAAAATAACAATAACAACTTAAATCCAGTTGTCTGTCTTCACAGTCTACTTTATATACATATACCGCATGTACTACATAAGCTTTACCTTGTGGTGCAATACGAGAAGAACGGTGTATATTGGAACTTAAATCAACTTTTGACACATGATAGATTGCGGCTATAGGATTATGTGTAAAGAATGCTCTATTAAGGCATCGTTACATTTTAAGACATGCATTAATTACTTTACTAGACAAAAAAAATATTTTTATTGTCAATAATGAGCATTTATTGTTTTTGAGAGTCATAATTTTACTTTGTACACAAAAGTACAGAATATATACGTGCTTACTGCGCATGAGAATAACTGGATAATTAAAAGACATAGTAATGCAAAAAAAAAAAATGTTAAATATATAGATAACTGCTGCCACGTTAACAGAAAAGTGCATTATGTGTGACTTTATGCAAAAAAAGCTTATTTACAGTAACATACTACAAAAAAAAGCACAACGAAAAACAAATGCAGTATATATATAAATCCGATTTTGATGTAGAATGCAACTCAATTGAACTGGAGTCTAGTTTTTATGCTTAGAAAAAGAAATTAAACAAAAAGAGCTAGTTGCATTGCAATAGTAAAAACAATTTTTTTATTTTTCTTTTTGTGTCTTTTTGGTAATGCTTATGTGCATAACATTTTTTAAGGTGCGTTTTCTTTGATTTCTTTATGCTTAATTAAATTACTTACATTAACTAAATGTTACAACCTATAAATATGCTTTGTCATTTGAAATTAAAAATATAAAAAACACGTGTCTCGGTCAAGTTTTTCCTGTATTTCATTTTAAAATTAGGTCCGACGTAAATTTAGTTTTGTAAACCCGTAAAAAAAAAAACGCCTTTTTGAAAATTGCTAAGTGTGAAAAAATTAAATAACATCAGGTATGACTAAGACAAGTTTGATGAATACTTTTTAAAACACCTATAGAAGGAATGGATACAGTACTTTACTATTGTTGTGGTTTTACATACAAATAATTTACGTGGTTTATTCTAAGCAAAAACTGGTTTATGACTGTAACTAATGATTCTATTTATATACGCGTTACAGGCATAGGTTTGCGTGTAAGATACGCTATACGTTTTACGGGGAAATTTCGTTAACGAGTGTTATGCTTGTTGATTGAAGCATACATTTCTTGTGTAGTTTGCAGAGTTTAAAACATGCGCATTGATGCTTATGAGCAGAAAATATATATTTTGTACAATGTGCGTTTTTTGCATACAATGTTTTTTCGCAAATTTGTCGTTGACTAACAAAAAACGCCCATTGTATTTTTTGTATTTACAAAACCCGTCTGCTCCAATCATTAATAAAGAAAGCCATTTTTAAAAGACATTTTATTTCAACACGATGCCCAGGCGACACTAAAAAAACTACGAATGTACGTGTTAAACTGTATAAGTTTTCTTAGTAAATAAACCTACATAAAAACTTTTTTAATACTTTTTGTTACGAATTATAAAATATTCAAGTAATGCAAAAATATATTTCTGTTTACTTTGCAAAATTAAAACGCTCGCATAATTTATAACAAAACTAACGCATAAAAAATGTAAAATGCTGATTTAAATGTTTTTAAATTACTTAAAATTGTTAACTGCTTTCTCTTTTTATGTAAAAGTTATATGTATTTTACATTATTTTTTTGCATATAGCAAATATATTTTGTGGTTCCGCCAACAGTTTTTTTACATGTAAAAACGACACTGCGAAAAAGGCCATACTTTTGTGCTAATAACTAGTTTACGGAACCACCATATCGAATACAAAACAAAACTTGTGCATAAAAAAGTTTCAGCAATCATATTAAATACTACAGGGGCTACAAAATGGCATTTGGCAGCAAAATACCGTTTTTTATTGCAATTTATTACAAATTTTGATTGCATTTAAACTAAGAAATGTATAATCCAAAAAATTAAATTTTTTTTGTGTTTTTGTACTTTTAATTGTAACAATTTCTATCGGAAGATTGATTGATTAATACTAAAAAAAAAACTCGGTTATCGTATGAAAACCCGTGTTTTTATTTTAAGATTATTTGTTTCTGTTTTTTGTATACTTTTAAGCATTGCCTCTGCTTCGGGTTTTACTTGCTTTACACAAAAAAACATTTTTAGGAACTTTATAATCTTTAAAAACAACAAAAGCCTATTTTTTCTGCATATAAACAGTTGATAAGTCCTATTTGACGTATCTGTAAGAGTCAGTTATTTTATATTACTGGCGCTTACAATGCGGGTAAAACAAATATATCTTTGTTCTTCTTCTTTGTTTTGCGGCATATAACACGTTTTTTTGCAGCGTTACTTTGTTCGATAACAAAAAGCGTAATCTTATAAGATTTAATTTGATTTTCGTCGTTTATTTGTATATTTCATAACGCTCAATAATATGTTTTAAGTACCCCGTTTATAAAACTAAGATTGTTGCTATCGATAAATGTGATAGATATTTTTTATGTGTACCATATAATTTTAATTCTTTTTTTTTGTAAATCAAGTTTTTTTATAGAAAAATTTTACGTATGATTTTTGGTTGTAACCTTTTTTTTTGCACGTCGATATATTGCAGAAGCGCCAAAATCTATTAACCGGTATCTTAGTTTTTTTTTCGACGTGAATTTGCACTTTTAAAAAAAAAACAAATAAAAAAAAAATCTTTTAATTTTAAACTCTTGCAAAAAGCAATATTGTTTTTAAGTTGATCTTTAAACGATAGGATATTTTAGAATTTTTTTTCTGTTTTACAATGCGTTAACAGAGTAGCTGAGTATCGATGTCTGTTGTTCTAAGGCGGTTTTTGTAGATTCATTGGAAAAAGTGTTGTTTAAAATTTTTTTTCAAGCATGCTAACATAGGCATACGACGCGTTATAATACATTTTTTGCGTATTTTACGTGTTTCTGTATTTTTTTTAACGTAAGCTTAAGTAAAGAAAAAGTCTATTTTGCTTTTGTGGTTTTGCTTGCAATTTTTTGGTACTATATTTTTTACAAAAACATCTTTTCCACTTGATATATCTATAAATTAAAAAACAACGCAAGCTTTCGTACGTTTTAACTATATGCAAACTAGCAAAACAACAAAAAAATTACAATAAGAATGTCTGTATAGCGATTAATGTAACAAATTTCGACTTAAAGATCTATTTATCTACTGAGAACTGGTTTTGTTATCATTTTATCCTCTAGAAAAAAACCTTGTATAATCTTTTTGCAGCCGGTTTTATTTTTTTACACACACAAAGCTGGCCGGTCTTCCCGCAACCGAATATATCACAGTGGGTTTATAGTAGCCAAAAAACAAAATTTCCAACGAGTTTTCGTGCATAAGATATGTTACACGGGGTACAAAACCCCGGGTCATGTCGCAGGCTTTATTTGTAAAAAAAAACCCAAGTAAAACTACAAAAAGCCGTAGTATAGACAAAAATGCCTTTTTGCAGTCATCTAGAATTTTTTATCCTAAACTTAACCTGCGCGTTGCCATAATATATTGTTAAAGAATGTAAAAAAGCAATTTTGTATCACTCATCACATTTTTAAAATTTACTAAACAAATAATGCAATTTACAAAAAAAAAAACTTTATTCAAAAATATAGTAAAACGTTGTTTTGTAAATTTATTTATTTGTGATGAAGCTTACTACTTTTGCATGTAATATTCGACCATATAAAAATGCTCGTAGAACTAGTAACAGTGTAAAAAAATGCAAAAAGAAAATTTTCACTAAATTACGTTTAACGCAAGGCATCAAACATTTTATAAGTCAAAAAAGCAATGCTTAGCATAATCCTGAGCTGCATACACGGTTTGTCTGCCGCGTTCGTCCTTATGCCTAAACTCTACATGTTGTCAAGTAAGCAGAAAGCTCATACTAAAGGCCGTGTGCAAAGTGGCTTCGAAAACGAACGTACGTATATGCAGGCTAATACCAAAAACACGTGTGTCTTTAGTGGAACGTTTTTGCCTGATCATGGGGTGCCTTTTTCTTGTCACTATTGCAAAATTTTGCAAATGTTTTTAATCTGGTTATTTTTCGTGGTGTTTTTGTTAATTTTTTTAACTGTTTAAAATATGTTTTTTTTTACGTGCCTTATAAGACAAACGTTGACAAATGTTTTTATTTATTGCTAATGGGTTTAAAAAATAGTAAACAAACACTTGCATAAATAGATTTTCTGCATTTAAAAGCGCTTTTTGCTTGTTAAAAAACATGAAATCAAATGTGCAGTAGTAGATATACGGACAATATACACAAGCATGACAAATTGCAAATTGGGTGTAATGGATAAAAAATAATTTGTTAGTATAAATTCAGTTGCAATCGCATCTATACCTTGCCTTTTATGCTAATAATACGGTTTTTTTTTGTTAGTTTTGGATGAGGCGTTGTTTGAATTAAGTTTCTTAATGAAAACCTACGTAAAAATGCTATTTTTTTATTGTCCTTTCTTATAAAGCTTTTAATCTATCCCAAAACATCACAATTTATATTCGACACATAATAGTTTAATCAATAGATTAAGATGTCATTCTGACATTTAAAACCAATTCTGACACCGCAAACCTACATAAAAACGCTAGGGCTGTTACCAGAGACAGTTGATTTAGAGAATTAACTTTTGGCGTGATTCTAATCATTTTTATCAGAGACATATTTATCTTATCTCTACAATGAGGGCAGATTATCTGGTCAGACCTCAACAGTTAGTTTTTTCAATATCATTAGAAGGGAGGTACTCACATCTTGAATGTCATTTTTTACATTGTATTATGTATTGTAAAAATATTTATCCGGTTACCTACGGTTCAATTATGTTATCCTTCTATTGTAAGAAGGGAAAGAAGAAAACTGAAGATTTCTAATTGTTTGTTATTACATAGTCCTTTGACTTTGAATGTGACAATGGTTTGCTTATAACGGTGCTACTCTGTTTGTGTAGATTTCTTTCTTGTTATTCTATTTCATGCTATAATTTCCATGACCATAAAATAAAAATCAATATTTTTCTTTATACAAGCCTGCACATAGCAGATGGTCTTTGTCAAAAATATATTTTGACGTCAGTTTTATTGCATGAATTCATTTTAATTTTGTGAAAAAGACACATCTGTCTAAAAACACAAACTAGTATTTATTAACGTTTTTCAAATTAGTTTCTGCCCGCCGAAAACTACACAAAAACTATAGTTGATCACTATTGAGCAAAAAAGTTCTTGATCTTTGAGAAAGACGGTAAAAACATTAAGGGCAAAAACAGTTTATTGCTGTAATATTAAACACTTTTTAGTCGTTATAAACAACAAGAACGGTACTTTACGATCACATTGCGATCACATAAAAAAATGTATGCCATAAAACGTGTTTTTCTAGAAAAGACACGCCCTAAACAAAATTTGGTCTGCACATTAAAACAGTAAAAATGTCAAAAATAGATATTGATATTTATATTTTATGCGCATTGATAGTTGTATACAAATTAGAGTGGAAAAAAAATCAAAGTGTACAAGATCTATATTAAACACAAAAGATGTTTTACGGTGTGCGGTGGGATCACAGATACAGAAAATGAATACTTGCCATTAAAATGCTACAACACTACAAAACAAAATTAAACTTATGGAAGATAGATGTCATTGCTTCTATGCGTGTTATTTTTAGATTTATTCATAAAAAGAATTACAAGAACCTGGAACAGTTTTACAACATGCCTTTTTTGTATTTTACAATGAATTGCTGACGTATGGTGGCAAGTGCCTGCTATTATGCGCTGCATTATCTTTTTTGGTTAAATTGTCAATAAAACAAGAACACCATATTTAAAAAAAAACGAAAAATCTATATAAAAAAGTATCCCATGCGCCGGTGTTTTTTTAAAAAACTCTAAAAGCGATTTTTGGGGCAAATATTGAGCATTGAGACGCGACGATAGACAAAATGTCTACGCAAGCGACACGTGTTTGCGCAGTGGTTATTTCGATAAAAATGAAATACTTAATCAGTATTTAAAATGTAAATATGTCGAAAAAATTGAAAACTTATTACATTGGCAACCAATTCTACACATGTTTGCGTGTATTGCGTATATGTTTACTATAAATATTTTTTAATACAAATGTAATCAAAACGCTTACTTTGTACAAAAAATTGCCGCAAGAATTGTTCCAAATGTATATACACGCGAACATGTTTGGATTATATTTGTGCGTAGTTGTACATTGTAAAGCCCTGTTTAGCTTTTATCTATTTTTAGCGAGTTTTACATTGTGTAAGTAAAAAAAGCACTAAACACACGTGCTACACTGCTTAAATATATGGCATAAAATGCATGTACAATATAATTATATAAAAACACATTATGAGCAGCACATATAGTGCGTTGCGATTTCACCGCGTCATTTTATTACCTTGTTTTATAACGCGTTTTGTTAAGAAACTAAAATACACGCAAAAATTGCAAAAAAAACCCGCTTTGCAAAAAAATGTTTACATTTGATTTTTTTAGCTTGCATTAAGGTGTTAAAATTATAAACATAAAACATTACTTTGTAATTTTTTTTATGTTCCATAGCACTTTTCCATCTGAAAATTTTATTGCATTAAAATTAATCAATCTCAAACCAGGCTTACTTGGTCATTTTGTCTCCATTAAAAAACAAAATGCAACAAATTTACTATAAAAAACCCAAACACGGCCGTAATGTTTTTTAAATTGTTGATTGTGGGCACTAAACAATTTTACAATGCATTTTAGGACAAAAGAATTCATTTAAAAAAAACTTTTGTGTAAGTTTTTTGTTGTTAATGTAAAAAACGTGGTTGTTTTTTTTTATGTTTA
Organism: Agrenia bidenticulata; assembly: GCA_034694785.1. Classification (NCBI taxonomy): domain Eukaryota; kingdom Metazoa; phylum Arthropoda; class Collembola; order Entomobryomorpha; family Isotomidae; genus Agrenia; species Agrenia bidenticulata. Next base: position 8,748 of record JAQFYM010006041.1, read on the forward strand.
TTAGTATTATAATTGCATTGTGCATAATTTTGCATATAATTGTCATTTTCAGGAATGCTTTGTGCAAGTTTTACAGTGGTGCAAGACTTTTCATATACACAAATACTTTTTTGCGCAACAAACCGCACTAAAAAAACACAAACAAAAAATTAAAAATTTAAGCTAAAATAATTATAGTAAAACTCCGCCAGAAAAAAATCAAGACTTATTCAGATTCAACGATATGTGAGTTTCAAGGACAGTTATGCTTCTATTAACAATGTTTATGCTTTTGCTATATTGACAAGTCTTGTTTCATGCATTAAAATGCAGAACCAGTTTGTTCTTTTTTCTACAATCAAAAAAAAGTATTTCCCAATGCATGAAGTATTAAAAAACACATAAACAGTTTTTCTCGTTATTTTTTATATTTAATTATGCATACGGTATTTTTTTTTGAGAAAATATTTACAACGAAGTTGGAAGTTTTTTAGATAAAGATGCTTTTTTACGCAAATCTTGTTTTCCGCGATGCACTGCCATACGCAAAAAGCATAGAAAACACAGAAAAACAATAGTTTGCACACAATCAGTGATTTACCAAAAATCAAGTTCGCCGGCGCCGCATGCGCGTGTTTTACAGATTGATTTGATAACAAGAAAAACAATCAAGTGATATGAAAAATATTATATCTATGTCTTTATGTTCATGTTAAAGTTTCATCTTACAAAAAATTCTATTTTTGAAAAAATAAGTATAATTTGTAATTGGTTTGCAATTACAAACACGCCGGCCATTTGGATACACGCATTTGCGATGCATATTTGCATCTTTTTATACCAATAACTACTTACAAAATGACCTGAAATACGCATAAAATATGTTTTTTTTGTTGTAAAATAAGTGCGGATATACTAAATAAAAACATAATAAAGGTTAAAATGAAGTTTATTGCACGCCAAAAATTTTTTTCTATTTGTTAGTAACAATAAATATGTATAATAACAGTAAAATCGATATAAAAACACCCGCTTATACAACCCCTAAACCCACTGTAAAATATTTTACATGTAAACACAAAAAAACTAATATGAGCCGTAGATTAATCACCAATGTGACCCGCAAATAGTAATTTCTTGCTATGTTGGTTATAGATATGCAAATTCGTATAATCAATAAAATATGTGTTTAGTTTACTATGCGTATTTATGCATACAGTTTCGTTGCTAAGACGTAACTTGCACAGTTTAAAAGGTACGAAATAAGAAAAAACTTAAAACGCAACACATATGCCAAAATAAATAATTATAAAATATGATAATTCGCTGTATTGTCTTAAATGTTAAATTTAAACCCTTAAAATATTTTGTTACCAAAATTTTGTTTTTTATGCATATCATAATCCATTTATTAAAAAGAAGCAAAAAAATTGTATACTTTGTTATTTTAAAGCTAATACATGCATCAACTTTTTTTACTTGATTTTGTTTTTACAACAGTTTTATACCTGTACATGTAGTTCGTCGGTATTACCTGGTGTGACCAGATTTTGTCGCAAAAAAGGCCTTAAAAGGTTCATTTTGGCAAAAAAAAGTAAAAGTTATACGAATGGGGTATAAAAATTGCACAAAAAAAAAATCCTTTTAATATATTGTATTTTATTTTTTTGCACAAGCCAAAGAAATGCCTAAGTATAGGGAACTTTATATTTATGGCAAATGTGCATTAATTGTGGCATATTTTTACCCATCGATGCGTTATCTATGAATTATGGCATATTATTTAACAAACAGTTCTTTTTGTAAACACCATCAGCGGATGTTCAACTTATCTCGACTGCATTGCAAGTACACATAATTTTTTTAATTCCTTTCTTTAAAAGAATTTGACTATTATTTTTTTTTTTTTTGCGAAAGCACTGTATAGAGATAAGTTTTTAGGCTTTAAGTTATAGGATTCTTATCATATTGACTAGTAATAGAATGCAATTTTTGTCCAGGCTAAACAAAAAAAACCGTTAATTCTAGAAAAAACGTTTTTATTTGCTTCTTATGTGGTACTGGTAGTTTTAAAAAATAATACTGCATGATTTAACGGTATCAAAAAAACTAGATAAATATTTGAAAAATGTTTACAAGTGCCTGAAATGTGTTCTAGGCAAATCTTAACCGAATGTATAGTCTCAAAAAAAAAAAAGTCAAAAGTAAAATTTTTCTGTTTGTTCCTCTAGGCATTTTGGTGTATTTCGGTTTCAAAATAATTTATTTTTAAGCATTAAAAATGCAGTACAATCGTGTACACTTATGTTGTTTTATACAGATTGGATGGCTGCAGTTCTTTCAAAATAGCCCTTGTAACAAATAAATCCTAAACTACAAAAAGTAAAATACATTGTATGCTTTATTCTACAACAGTACTTGCACTTTGCATGTATTATCTCTTGCAAAAAATACAGCTCCGGTGTAACGAAAATATGTTTTTATAAGATTCTGGGCTGCGCTAATGGTTTTCTGCAATTTTACACATTTCTTTATACCAATGTGTTTTTATAATAGATTTTTTGCAAAAAGGTATAAATATAGTACAATCTTTATAGATTGTACGCAATTAAAACACTGCGTGTTATATGATATTTGATAATATTTTTTAATAGTCGACTTGTTTTGTATCATCGATCTGGATTACAGCGTGTCATACATATGCGCAGATTTGCGCAAATTTAATATGGGTTTTATGTGGTATATGCGTGTCAGACCTGCTACAATGCGCAATAATTTTTTTTTCTTTTTATAACAAGACAATCATGCATTTTGTTGATGTAAAACTAATGATTACAAAGTATTCGTATATTTTTGTGCCCTTAAAAATTACATTTACTGAACTCTTACGTGTTTTACTTAGGTTTTGTTTCATACATCTTGAATTTTTCATATTTATAATTTACCCCCATAAACTTAAAATTAGTTCGGAGTCTTACAATATACGCAGATCTTAGGATTTTGTTTATGTAATTGTCTTCGCTTTCACGATAAATGCACATACAAGTAAACTGTTTTGAGCACCTGATTTTTTTGTTAAAACATTTATGCTGTCAGCATCTATCAAGTTGTGAGAGAGACGACGTGCAAATATAGAAACTGAAAAATACAAGTTTGCCAAGATATACATATATACAAGCCCGTTTACAAAATTTAATAAAGAAGTCGCAAAGAGAAAAAGGAATAATGGAAGTTCTTTCTATATCAAGATCTTTTTTTTTGAAATTGATAAAGATATACTTAAAAAACGAGGCAATATAAGTATAATACAAAAAGCGATTTTTTCTTTTACTTTTTGCTTATTTTAGTGCGTAATTTATTCAACTTTAAAATGTTCAAATTCCATTATTTACATTTTATATACTTATACGCTTTTCTATATTTGCCATTAAATTACTGAATATATATTTTGCAAAATATAGACTAGTAAAGTCTTTGGTTAATTAACAATATTTAATGTCACAATTTCTTTTTATTTTTTCTTCACTCCTTTTTCATACTACTTGTATAAATTAGGGGG
>JAQFYM010006042.1:0-12283 GCA_034694785.1 Agrenia bidenticulata
GGAAATTCAAAGGAATGGGAAAAAAATAAATTGTAGGGGAAATTCAATTTATTCTTCACCCAGTTAAATGCAACCCACGCTTTTATTACTTCCTCAGAGTGCTATCGAGTTATTTAATTCATATGTTTTCAGCCAGGTTATCTATCTTGTTTAAATATTGTGGATTATGCAGGGAATATAAAAGGTCATTACAGAAAATAGCCGCTTGGATGAGCACGAGACTTTTTACATTTTTGGGACTACTTCAAGCTAATGGAAGAAAATACTTCAGATTTCCAATTCCAAATCCCTGAAGTTATTATTGCTCAATGATGTTTCGACGAAATTGAACACTCTGGACTGTGTCAACATGGTCCAAGCTATTCAAGTTTTCCTTGAATATCTACTCAGTGATTTTGCCTACGAACGTTTCGTATTGGATGGAAACGATTGCATTCTAAGCACCGTATGGTTGATCACTATGGTCAGATGGGCTTGCTTGATAGTTATCATTATTTACTCTCATTAAAGTAAAGGATGTTAGATTTTATGATAGTTGTAAATTGTCCCAAAGAAGGTTGGTGCAGCATCAGTGATTGTCTTGAGGAAAGGGTAGAAATAAAAACAATCACAATCTAGATAAAATGATACAAGGAGATGCGGCATGACTGTATTTGATGAAAAATCCAATAGACTCTCTCCCAAACTTAAACAATCACATTTTACCAAATAGCCCTTTGCATCTGCGAAATGTACGGACATGGAAGCCCCCAGTAAGTCCAAACATAAATCCCCTCGAAGCTTTTTTAAGATCCGAACATAGAAAAGCCACAAATATATATTGCTACTACTATTACTATGCGCGATATCAACTGCAAGATTCGGTAATCTGACTTTAACTACAAAAGTTCAATTGTAACAGACGAAGGATGTCCAAAGGAGAAAGCAAGTCTTTATATGGTGGGTTTTCTTTAGTTCAGCATATCGTTTTCAAATTTATATGGATCGAGAAATAGCTAAAAGCTTATTCCCTCACTGCCTCATACTAATGCAGCAATTTGAAGTGCAAGACACTTCAGCTATCATTCTCAAAATCGGAATACAAAAACTTCCCTCTTCCTCACCTTCATAGATTTGACACACTCTGTGCAGATCTTAACATCTTGAGCTGAATATTTCGACGATATGATGTCAAAATGTCAAATGTGAAGTTATTTAATAATCTCGGAAAACTCAAACGAATGTCCTATTTCTTCTTCCAGCTCACATCCAAAATATATCAAGTGTCTGTCTTGTAATTTCTAAAACTCTCGAGAAAATTCTACGCACAGCTGAGTTCATTCCCATCTGATTACGATTTTGGAGATTGCATTAGGGTAGCAATCCCGTAATTCGGGGTTGCTGCTACGTGATTTAGCAGCTAAGCCTTCTGTCTCCGCCTCACAAAGGTAACTGGATCCTTGGACTTAATCCCGCTTATCCCTCACGTAGATTTATCATTAATCTCATTGAATTAAGGAGCGAACACGTATGTCTAACAACGTCAGTGAGTTTGATATCTACCAATTGAAAAGTTCAGCTATAACTATAGATCGAGAAGCGAATTAAATTACGGTTGAAAAAACGATGAGGATGAAAATGAAGGAAGGAAAAATAAATTGGGAGACCTAAGGATTTTCGTCACTTCTTTAGGATATGATAAATTAATAAGCCCTCAAAGAGAGTTCCGTTGAACTCGTGCTTCTCCAGTTTTATTCGGGTTATTCCTGTCTGATTCCGAGAACAAGTATTGTTATTTTAGCTGAATTGGCTAGAATTTATTTGTATAAGATGATGCAATGAATGATTTGTTTTAGATAACTTTTTTGCGCCGTTCCTGAGTTTCTGAGCAATAAATACGTCGTGGTCGGAAGTCTCAAGAATAGGCCGCTTTAAATTCCTACTTTATAAAACAAATCGTGAAATAGCTACGATAATTCTTTTGCTTTCGATTCTGAACCAGTTATGTGAAAAGACACAAACATATGTGAGATATATATAATCTAAGGCTTCAACAAACATCGAAGCTGCAATAACAAATTTACAATCCATTATCCCATAGGAGCGGGCCTAATCTCTTGGACTGTACGTGTATTTCAAAACGAAAACCATACAATCGATGTAATGATTAAAAAAATAAGGTTTACTATTCAGCCTTGATTTCTGAATTCCAACGAAAAGTCTCATCTGGGATTTGGCTAGATCTTTTATTCATTTTTTGATTTCATCTGGGATTTTAAACTTTAAAAAACCTCGTATTTTAACTCGAGTGAACTAGTAGTAGAAGTGGTTTGGTCAATTTATAAGTCTTGCAATCGAGTCACGCGTCTAGCTCAAGCACAAAGCCGTTCTATGCATTATTTTTTATCGATTATTTCAAGTTTACAATCGATTCGAGATCATCGCAACTGGCTATGCGTCAGCTTATCTTTCGTTCAAGGATTATTTTAACAAAAAATTCAATGAACCCAACTCCACCCCCCAACCCTCCTCTATGAATAAGAGTGAAAAATGAATGAGCCTTCAGTAAGTATCTCTTTCGAGACTAAAAAATATGATGCAAGCCCACGAACAAGAATGCAATAAATTTCCTCTCAAAATCTAGACCAGTTTTTATAGCTCTTGGAGAATTCTGCGAAGGGCCAGTAGCAACGCGGGTGTTTATTCTACCCAGTCCAGCAATGTAATGGTTATGGTACATGAAATGATGATATTATTATGAGTTTTTGCAATAGTATATGAGAACCATGTATTTTATTGCAGGGCCAGAGATGTTTCTGTATTTATCCTCGTAATCTGTACGTGAGGGTCTTCCGTTGTCACACTCACAGTCATTTTTCTCCAAATATTTGGGAAATTATTGCTTGTACATCTACGTATTATCATTTTTTAGACTTAACTCATCATCATAGATCCCATGGTTAAAGATCCGTAAAAACCAGGGTAAATAAAATATCTTTCGTTTCCTCTATCCTGAATTGCATAAATATCCTTTTAAATATAACTGCTATTTAAATTTCTTGTAAAAATTATTTAGACCACGATGTCTCGATGATTTCCCATGCTGCTTATAGCGAAAGTCGGATTTAAATTAATATTGTACGAATGTTTCATGCATCTTATTGCCACATAAATAAAGAAATAAAACAATGAAATCGCTCTTCAATAAATTCATCAGTCAGAAAACGTTTTAAGTTTACTTTGTTAGTTCATACCTTCCCTTTAGTTTAATCATGGAAATGGAACAATCTCCAATTTATTGTATTAGAGTATGAATCCTCTATATGAATGTTTTGCACTCAATTTGAATTTAATTGCTTTCTAAAACTCAATAGAAAGAAGTTGTTTGCTACATTTATCATGTTTGGAACTTATTTGAATGGGAGTTGGTAAATATTTCCCGTTAATAAGTCCTCTTGGCAAATATGTACCCGGTAAAGATGTCCCTGACATTTTTGGTCATTGATGACTTGTTACTTTTAAAACTGACAGTATCTTGAGCTTATAAAATACCTATAATGCTGTCTGAAGTTTCAAAGCTTGTACATTTCTTTCTTTTAATATAGTATACAGTTAAGAGTCTCTGTACCCTTCAGCATTAAATCCCAAGAGTTTCGCATTTCACAGAACATAAAACAGACATAATTTACGGACCTAATTCCTATGCTTAGATACCAATTAACACTATACTTTGAATGATTTATTGAGTTAATTTTAAGGATGTATACAGGCTGTGTCAACTGGGGAAATTGCATCTTCCAAGAATGCTTTCTCCTATGCAGGAACGAAAACGACCAAAACCAGAATCATTTCTATGGAAAAGCAAAGGAAACATAGGAAGGAAAGGAATATTGGAAAACCCGGAGTGTTAAGTGTAGAAGCTCATGGTTGGGCACAGCAGCACTATCCAAGGGGATGGTACTCTTTAATGGTTAAGTTACGCAAAGTCGTAGGGGGTTCCCGTACCATCAAAGATCCTTTATATCAGTCTTAGAATTTCTCTGCATCTGTCTCGAATTCTGGATAACGCTACATAGTTGCTTGTAGTTCAAAAGTTTTGAGAAATACTTCTTCGAATGTTTATTCACACATTTGTCGCTGTGCTGCTCCCACTGATCCAAAGAACTTGTAAAGTATTAAAAAGTATTGGACTTAAGATTTGAAATATCTTGAACTGAGCCAATGTGTGTATAAGATTCGCTTATCTTAAAAGTGTTTGTAGAAGGCGTGTTATTGGATCGGAATGGGTATAGTTTAAGTGTACGGATTACTCAATTCTAGATGGAGAGCCAAGAAAGTTTGTATACCAAATCTCATAACGTTACATCAGGAAATTTACAAAGGCCCTGGATGGCTAGGTTTATGCCATATTTAGTTAGGCTTAAAATATAACTTAATGTTTGCATGGACAAAGATAAGAACTAGCCATTGGCCTAGACCATGGCTTATATTAGACTTATTTATTTTATGTCAAAATTCATGAATCCATTTTGGTCCACTTCCCTTTAACATTGTGAATTGAACTATCATGTTTTGATTTATTAAAAGTTTCTACTTATACTTACTTTGGTTTAATGTACCATTCAAACTCCCATATGCGACCAGAAACTAGAATAACAAAAACTTCACTTACCCAAAGTCAAGCCCATGCAAATATTATAATGACGAAAGGTATTACCGTGATAATCTACACAATGTACTTGTTAAAAAATTCAGGAACAGTTGTTTGTCCTTGTTATTGAAAACTCAAATAATAAAAATGGCAAGCTTGTTATAAGTATAGGCACTGTATAGGTTATAACCAAGTCTGCACTTATCGTGAGTGCTGTACTGTTTCTCCAAATAAATAAACATGTGGTCTTGAAAAATAAATCTCTATAACGCTGAACGTGTCCATTTAGAACAACTTTCAGTTTTATGTTGGAGGAAGTGGGTTTAATACTAAAGCAATGATTGGTAAATACATTCAAATCATGTAGACATTAAAATAAAATAGTTCGCGTCTTATTAGTGAGAATGTTGTTTGATAAACGATGGATCTTTGTTTAACAAAATATTTTTCCAATACTGTTATGAATTTCAGAATCAGTCAGAATGGTCATCTTATATTGATTGCCTTTGCATGTTCATCAAATTCCATATTGAGATTTCGAGCTTATATTTTACATTCATGTGGTAACCCCCTTTCGAGTGAGTTTCCCACTTTCTTTAGGAGAGCAAAATATATTATCTTGTGCACGCATTCCAAATGTCGGAACGAAGCAGCCCACCATAACGACTCTATAGTTCCAGTACCAATTTCTTAAAAACACCTGTCACTGTAAATTTACGCTTATGGGCTTTTCGATCTTCTGGCTTGGTTTACCCCCAATTCGCATTTATTTTCACTCGTGGAAGTAGAAATTTCCCAGTTCTACAAATACGATATCTATGCAGGCTTGAAAAGTCACAGCAAAAACCGAGTAATAAATATAAAACACTTGAAGTGCCAGCTTTTATGTATTGTATTGTGACCGCTTTCGGACACACAGATATTCGAAAATTCGTGCAGTATTTGCCCTAAACTTCAACGAGATAATGAGACTTTGAGATGGATATTTCAAAGTACGATCGATTTTCTCTCTGTGACTTCTGTGACCACTAATGTGAAGTAGTTCCTTTGTTCTTTGCCATAGCGTAATATTTAAAATCTCAAAACCATTAAAAAATTCGCGAGCATGATAGTAGAATGAGAATAAGTTAATGTATTCCATCTTGGATTGCTTGTAAAACGTAAATATTTACATTTATATTAGAGTAATATTTTTAATTAAATAAGGCAATCGGATAATTTATTTAAACGATCATTTCAGAGTAGATACGTGATGATCGGCTTAACTCAAAACTTACCTATTAATGAAGACGCAGGTCTTTGCAAAAATTAAAAACCAAAGGTCCATATATTTCTCCTTTGCGAAAGAGTTGTACACGAGCAAGCCCCGGTATGGGAGCCACAGGATGGCAAAAATGGCTACTACCATAACCAACATCTTCACGACCTAGAAAAAATTAGAAAGATTACCAATTAACGTAATAATAGCCTCAATTCAATGCATGCTAAAACAGAAAGCCCCACATGAAAATTATAAGAATAGAATGTATAGGTTCTACGTTCTACGGGAAAGACCGATACACAAACGGAGGGATACCCTTATTTACTTTTTAATACAATCGAGGCGGTTCATGTGAACAACCAAGGTTTTAAATTGTAGACTGATGTTCAATTAATGTTTTTTGCACCAAAAATTATCATTCATGGCATTCAAACTGTATTTGATGGGTCATTATAACCGAATGAACTCATGACTGTACATAATCACGAATCTGCCGGTTAGTCCACATTAATCCATCCACTACAACTAAAGCCTAATTTATATTATACTCTTCCGGAATAACCTTGCCGGAATTTTACCACCTTGATATTTTCCACATCAGTTGGATGTCGACATTAAACTCTACCACTTAGCCTATCCGAACGTTCGTTTACAACATAATCTAATAACATCCATGGTATGTCATGTTCAAATTCAAGGAAGCAGAAAATTTAAAACCGGGAAGTTGAATCCTACCCACCCAGATCCTCAAAATCTTTTCATGTGGGACGTCTACTTGCATACGTGACACTACAGGGACAAAAGAAGAATGACTGGACTTCCTTGATTATAAAGGACCTCGGGATCAAAAGGTTTTGAAAAAATCTCATTCAACTCTGAGCGCTTGTAGATTATTTGAACTACAGAGTAAAATTTCTATATTGCGGACAGTGACTGTGACTGAATGAATAAATTTATATATGATATCTCATTTCAGCAAAAATGATGTCATTAAACTTCACGATGAAATTTCAATTTTATACCTACTGCTCCGTACACAGATACTTTGAAAGCTACTCTAGATATTTGCAATTTCACCAAAATCAGAGCACATTCAAAAGATTGAAAGCAGAAAATTATTTCTATACTTCAACACAATTAACTACACCGAGAGATTAGCCCAATAAAAATGGAGTCTTGAATGTACCCTGTACACTGGGCTATTCATAATTATGTCCATATATATCGGAGTATCAATACCACTACTTTCAAATGAAAATAATATTTTTATTTCATTGCTAATGCCCGATTTTCAGCCTCCAGAAATAATATGAATCAACATATTATGAATATTTTGAGTATTATTACCCTAGTGGGGTTTCCTTTCATCGCAGTTAGTCCGAGTGGGCCCTTCTTCAATCGTATCTCTCATATTAACCCAAAAAATATGTCAAGTCCATTGGATGTGTCGTTGTGTTAATGGACAGACGGATACAGACATTTATGATTCTGTTAGTCCTCATAGTCGGGCTAAGAATTAACCGAAAAAATTAATTAACACATGTTCTGTATTTGCTCAAAAAACTTGTTTTCAAAATTTCAAGTTGATTGGTCAAGTTTTCCTTAATTCCTACGTTATCCATAGAAGCCAACTACGACTAACCCCCAAGGATCCCTCAATCAACGAACTAGGCCCATTTTCTAACTCATTTTCTGCACTTACTATTTACTCAACAAACATGTGCAAAATTTCCAGTTGATTGGTCAAATTTTGCCTTATTTCTACGTAATCTATAGACTGATATGACTGACCCACGGGTCACTATATAAATCGAGCAGTTCTATTTTCGAACTCATCCGCATCCCCTTAAGTCAATAAACATGTCCACGAAATTTCAAATGCATCGGCACAAGTTTAAACAGAGTTATCGTGCTTACGGACAGACGTAAACTGACATAATCCTATAATCCCTAGAGTCGAGCTAAAAAGTACGGCTCTTTGCCCATTGGGAGGTGACTTGATTTCTAAATCCTGCAAGGAGTAGTCTGATGGAGTAAATTCAAAGGAAAATATACTTACGGGATATTTGGTTATGCCTACGTTAAAACATTACTTTTTGGATCCAAGAAAACAAACTATTGAATGCTTATTTGTTTATTTAGTTAAAGAAATACTTTTATGAAAGAATAATGAGTGATTACTTTCAGCATAAGTATGTTTTCTATAGGTATTTCTATTATTTGATTCCTGAGGTAGGTCCTATCTAAAGTTTTGAAGGGTGCACTGCTAGAAATAAATTTAAAATTCTGGACATGTCTACAAAGTAATTGTAAATAAAATAATGTCTACAAAACAAAGTAATGCAAAAAATATCATATTTTAAGATTTGTGAATTTTTGTTTGTATTTTGGGAATGAAATAGTTTGATCGAAATAGTTCGAGTTGTGGATAATGTTCCTAAGTCTGTTTTAACATCATCAGCTTACGATTACTACTTGGGCCTTTGATTAAATTAAGTAAATTTGATTATCTACGTAACAACCATCTGCAAAATAGTTTTCTAGATTCTAGAGATGAGTTCGTTTAATCGACAAATTGTGATTGAAACTACAATCCCCTGCATTAAAAGGATTCTTCAAAGGATCTTCTAGAGCTTTTCTTATAAAGATGAGTCGTTTTTACTTTCTTAAAAAACATAAAGAATGCAACGAAACTCTTGTAGCCTTTGCCAAAATCAAACCAAAGAATGAAAGCAAGGCTTCAGTCAGCTGTATAAAAAACTTTTTGTCATTTCTTGAACAGAAAAATGTTGCTCTATGCATATATATTACAGACTTAGGTTTAAAATATAAAAAGAGTCTTATACTGATAAATAATATAGACGAGCTAATAAAATAAGCTTTTAGCCTACCCTTTGAAAGTTGAATGAAAAAGTTTAATCAGCAAAAAGCTTACAGTTTGACTTTTTTTAATTAAACGGGACTGAATTGTAATGGTAGATGTAGATTTACATGGGAAATCCTTAATTTGGAGTTTAATAATTGATCCCATCACATAATGGGGCCAAGTAGAGATGCACTAATAATACTTAATATTTATATTATATAGTTATTCCTATCTATCTATCTGGCATTGTTTAATAGTTCTAAAAGTCTACAACCCCCTGATCTTGTGTGAAGAAATATCAATTTTCATCCTTTCGAGCAATCAAATGTGCATACTGATTAGCAATGAATATTTTAAAATTTTCATCTTTGACTGTAAAGCCTCGTTTTCCTTTTCACTTTTGATCTTACCCTTGTTGAGCTTTATTTTTACATACTTAAAGTCAAAAGGAAGTCAAATCAAATTTGAAAATTGACAAATTTTTAAGATGTTGCAATTCAATCTTCTGCAAGCGTTTTCATGACTCCCTCTGACCAGTTGTTTGTTAACCCAGCCAAAGTTTTAAAGATGGATTTATACCGGTATCGATACGGTGTACTTTCTTGTAAACATTTCCCAAATGGTTTCGATGAAAGCAAAACAGTTCCGAGTATAGTGTAATCTGGAAAGTTTAATTAAGTTGAAAATTGATAGATAGAAGGGTAATCGAGATGAAACAGTGCAAACTACTTGGTAAATAACTTCGTAGAATCTTCGTAAAATTTAGTTGGACATTTACTATGGGAATCGATACCATACCAAATTTCAACGAAGGAGGTCTAATGCCCTTGTTAATTTATGCTGTCGACGTAGCTACTAATTTAAAAATTTGTTCCTTGTCATTAGCTGGCTAACTAATAGGGATGATCTTTGGAAAAGCTTCACTGAAAATGTGTATGAGATAGATAAGAGAGCATAAGGTTATTCAATTTGTAATGAAATACTAAGGACAGGGTGTTTAGGTAATACGAAATGACATCCAAGATAATAAAGTCGTCAATAATTGCTGATTCAGCACGCAACTACGGAGTAAATTTAACGGGGAATTAGAAATTTCCACTACACCAACGCCCTATATTACATTATTCGGAGATTCGGTTTGAAATACGTAAGACTCTACTGTAGTTGTGTATTTTCCACAAAGTTGTCTTAGCCATGCAAAGACCGCTCAATCCAACATGATTCAATTTACTGGGTTGGCGTCCTGAAGAACAGAAATGAGCTTCTTATCTGGGGGTACTAAAAATGAGATCTTATGTATGCGAGGCTGTATTAATCAAATTAATTCATGGAGTTAAATTTCCTTCAAGATTAGACTTAAATTTCTGATAGCTAGGCCCCATCAAATATTATTAAGCATATCTAATCACGCATCCAAGTTAATTTAGATTAGCATAATAATCTCATGATGCTGAAGCGTGCCAGATGAATTAACTAACGTTTGGACGCAGTCTACAAAACTCTCTGATAATTTTTTCGTCAGAGCAAGACAATGTTCATGCAAATATTTTTGCGCTTTCAAACATCGACAACTGCAATTCGTAGTAAGGTAGTAATTGACTTTGATCCGGAAATTAGTTTTATTTGTACGTATGCAAATCTATATTGGCCAAGAGAAATTTTTAAGGAATTTATAGTATCATAGAAAGTTTTATCAATTAGAGTACGTATGAACTGTTCAAATCCATAAATGTGATGATGATTTGAAAATTCAAAAGTAACTCTACAGTTAGATAACTGATGAAGCGAAACTAATCGGGACTCGTATTTAGGTACTTTAGGGAGCCATCATTATTACGTCAGTGGTTGATGGTGCGGTGATGAAAAGCTTACCAAATGGGATTTTTGGTTTCTGGTGTGTCCAGTCAGGGACATAGAAGTTAGATTTTTGCTTTTCCTTAAATGATTACCTGCATTATTAATATCCTTATGGATAGATTTAATGCCCGATTTTTTAAAAATTAACATACAATAAGTTTTCTACCAAAAAACAACCATAAAATTGGTTATATTAAAGGAGTGGCAGTAGTCTAATCTACGTACCGTTATGGTGTTTCAGGAATGAAAATAAATAAATTTGGTGAGGTTCAATACTGATAGAATTAAATCGAAAACTTGAGTAGCGTCCTTCGGTGCAAAATTCCATATTAAGGGAAATTAAGATACAGAGGAAGTTTATAAATAAAACATAAAATAGACCAGACTTTCTATGACTTATATAGGTTCAAAATTGTTAACTAATCACGTATCTCAAAAACTCGGTCTATCAATCATGTGCTATTAATTTGAGTCAAACTTTCTTTCGTGGTGGATGAATTATGAGTAGAATGTACGTCCTTGTTTATATAAAAAATCTGGCGGTATAGAAAAACTTTCTCACTAAACTCTAAGCTAGAAATGTTCTACTGCTGGATTGTATGTCTTTTTGGATTTTAATCAATATTTATAAATATAGATAGATCTTCCAGCTTGTAGATTGTGGTAGGTGGTAAAAGTGACGTTGGTGTCCCTATGATAAGTAAAAACTTCACATCTGATTTCAGTATATCTTACTCTCGCCGATTTATAGCAACGAAATTGACGATATTCTACAAAATTATATTATTATTCTCTATGCATCCTATGTGTTTGTCTGCATTTGTATGAACTTAAGAAAACATAAATTATTTGGTTTTGTTAGCTTTTCATTATTTTATAGTATTGCAGCTATCTGGATTTATTAATTTTAAAATTATTCAATCGATTGAGCAGTCACTTTTAATATCCACAAAAACACCTAAAGTCTCTATTATGAACTCTTTTTTACTTAGAAGACTGTTTATTTTGGGGAAGGTTTTTTAATAGTATGATTGTGATTAGTTGATGTGGTGAGTCGTAAGAACGGAGGGAAATTTTCCGAATATCAATGAGCCATGTACTAAATTGGA
This sequence comes from Agrenia bidenticulata, assembly GCA_034694785.1. Taxonomy (NCBI): domain Eukaryota; kingdom Metazoa; phylum Arthropoda; class Collembola; order Entomobryomorpha; family Isotomidae; genus Agrenia; species Agrenia bidenticulata. The sequence continues at coordinate 11,724 of JAQFYM010006042.1, forward strand.
AACAAATGTGCTGTCGCTTAAAATGGCATTATTGGATTCCGACTGGAATTGAATCGCTTCTGAGAGCTTAACACAATAATTCTATGTCACTTGCTCTTCACATCCAATCGGAACACAATAGGATATGAGCAAAATACTGCTTCCGCCGTTCTGGAAACCCGCTGTTTGAACAGATATATTATTATGCTGTGTTAAAGTGAAAGTTGGTGTGTCTACAATTTAACTTATAAAATAACTTTAATTCCTTGCTTTACTGAAAATATTTATTTGAAATAAATCTCTTGAGATGATTGAGATTTCTTGATAGAATTTGGGAATTCTGAATCATAAAAATGAGTGAAAAGAGCCCATCAAGTATGCAGTATTTGTGCCTTTTCCTTACTTCGCTATTCTTGGGAATGCTTAGAAAGTCACCTGGGTTTTAAATAGCATTTATTTAATAATAGTAATAAACCGTTCAACGAAATAGTAAAGTATCGACTATTTCGGGTATATGTCCATTTTCTGGGTCACTGGATGACATTTGACCCTGATATCATATTCTGTTTTGTTCACCATGA
>JAQFYM010006043.1:0-12283 GCA_034694785.1 Agrenia bidenticulata
GACTATCAATACATTAATAAATCGATATTAGAGAACTATTTTAGATACAATAAAATTCCAGTCGTGGAATACGACATAAACAAAACAAACGAAAAGCCACAAAACCGTTTTTATATTGTTTCTTGCTTGTTTTATAAAAGTTTTTTTTTCCTTTTTCGTTTTAACGAAAAAAAATATACTTGTGCTAATTTGAATTTAAATTAATACGCACCAAAAACGAAAAAATTGTAGATATTTTTTTTCTTTCATTATTGCATTTTTCACTGCGTTGTAAAAAGTTTGCAGGTTTTATTTTATTTTTTAATTTTTTGTATTCAACGAGATATAATTTGTTCAATATTTTTTATAGGTGCTGTATCCAAAAGGTTTAATATCTAATAGATATTTTAACCAGGCGTTTAAAATTATAAAGCTATAATATTTTATGCAACTAGAAAAATACATTAAAACAATGAAATCCAAACCACTATTACTTATTGTGAATTTAAACATAATAAAGTAATACTCTAAATTTTAATAAAGACTTTTATATTTGTAAATAAAAATATATATAACATCGATAAAAATAATACAAAAGCTTGTAAACTTATAAAATTTCTAAATTCACACAAAAATACCCTCTAAAAACTAGACCAATATGAACAAGAGATAAAAACACATGTAGATTTTTTATGTGGGATCTAGCTTTTATTTATATTGAATAAATTATAAAACAACATTTTTTACCACATCAAAAATAACGCAAAAAATTTTTTACCAAAATTTTTGACAATTTTAAAAAAAAAGTTCTAATTTTAGTATATATACAAGCCTCAATATGTATAATAGAACTAAAACCCTTTATATATATTATAATGGTATGCATTAACTTTATTGCTTGTTTTATGAAAAAAAAGCCAAATTTTGCAATAAAGACAACTTTGAAATAAGAATTTATGCAACCATTGTCTAGATTTAAAAAAATTCACTTTTTACAACAAATCGATACTACATGTAAAATTACACATGCCTTATTGGGAATTAAGCAGTGAACTGTAAAATAGATGGTAATTTTCGTTCTTGATCTTTTAACAAAAAAACCGGGGGTTTGTATGCTTTTTAGCTACTTTAGACACCATATGTAAAAAACATCAACAACGTCGCTTAAATATAAGAAAAAATTTCAAAAAATTTTAAGCATTGGTATTTAATGCGCTTTTTAAAATAAATTTCAATCTATAAACAATAATAATAAAATTTCACGAAAATATTGTTCGTGTTTTTACTTTAAAAAAAATTAACAAAAAAAATAGTAAAAATAAAAAAGAAAAAATAAAATGTATATTTTACAATATGTTATAAAATAGCATGTATTAACAAAAACCAAGAAGGGGTTTTAACGTTTTTTGTTGTCAGGTATAGAAAAAAAAATATGGGGTTTGGTGTATTTTTATTAATCGGTTATAAATTTATGGAGGTTACTTGTATTTTTTTTTGTTTGCATTATGCTGTAAATCATTTATAAAATTTATTCTAAATTTTGAGAGTAAAGAGATAATTGTTAATGCGATCTGAAAATTATAAAACCACCTTTATATACAAAAAAATGCAAAGGCTTATAAGTATTGTGTTAGACATATTCAATGTATTAAGCAGTTTTTTTAAGCCATTATGCGTCATTTTTATAGCTCTAACAAATTAACCTAAAATATACATTAACTAAAAAAAAAAAAAAAAAATTGTTTTTGTAGATAAATCGTCGAAAGAAAAACGCAGATTATTTACTTCTCTATGTAAATTAATGTTTTTATTCTAGTATATAAGTAAAAGTTCTGGTCTAGAGTTTACTCTTTTTATTGGTAATATACAAACATCGTCTATAAAATAACTCCAGGTGCGATAACACACTCTAAACAGGGTTTGTGAAATGCAAAATTTTAATGGTTGAATTTTAGACTTTTTTTAATAAACATAGATTTACAAAAAAAAAATTATTGCCAATTGTATTTTTTTTGTATTAAAAAGCAATTTTTACACACAGTTTAGTTTATAGAAGTTTGCAACGATTTTTACTTTACTTTCTACAACACCAATTTTAATTGTTTGATTTTTTGGCTGTATCAAAAAAAAAAAAAAACTTTCACACTGATTTACTATTAATTAAACTAAATCTTCATTTTATATTTCATGACTAGGCATTAGTTAGTTCACGCGTTACATATATTACTGTGCTCTATATTTTGCAAACATTTTAACTTTTATAAAGTTTTGAATTTGTTTAAACATAGAACATAGAACATAATTATTAATTATAATTTTAATCCGTTTAAATATAAAAAAAAACAAAACAAAAAAATGCATAAACGGTTTACATTTTATCATTTATATATTAACGACAAATGTTTTACTAAAGCCAAAAAACTTCTTTAATTTTTTTTTTGGTTTAAAACACAGACTGTTTATAAAAAAAAATACACTTTCTACAACAAGTAAAATAATTGTTTACGTTTTTTTTGTCAATTTAACAAACGACATAAACTTGTAAAATGGTGTTTTATTTTGTTTTCGTATAAAAAGGGTATAAATACTCTTTTTATATAATGTAAGCTTGTTTCGAAACTTAAATATAGTATTTGTTTTTTATGTAACACCTAAATACAAAGCAAAATTACGCCATGTAATGTGTATATATATATATATAAACATATACACGTAACAAAGTACTTTTAGCTTTTACATATAAACTATTGACTTTGTTCCTTTCAAGATGCAATAAATTGTCTTTAAAATATCTGTGATATAAATATTACATAGTTTATGCGTATTTTTATACAAAAAAACAAATGCATTGAAATGATATAAAAGACAAAAAATCAATCTTTATAATAAATACGCATCATTCGCTACTTCAAACTTACATGCTTTTAAATTTTGTTTTTTTTTTGCATAAAAAGCTGTTTTTTTACAGGTTTACAAGCATATAAATTTTACTATACTTACTTTATTTTTATTTTGGTGTAATTATGTATATATACTTAAATGAACTGATTTTTGACTGCCGATTTTTTTAGAGTAGATAAAATACTGTTTATCTATTATATTTTGCTGTCTTTTAATTTATAAATTTTCTAAATGAATACTAAAGGTATTTGCACAATAATAAAAAAATAATAATAAAAAACGTTTTTTGATTATTCATAACAAACCAAACAAATTATAAAAACACTAAACTAAATTAGAAATTACCTACAAAATTAGAAAAAACAACCTAATAAAGAACCTCAGTAATGACTCAAAGATTTATATACAAAATCAAAGTTTAATCCATAATATTTTAAATCCAAAAAAAACATAATAGAAAAAAAAATTTCGTTAAAAATTTAACAAAACGATAAAAATCTATTACAATTTTTTAAAAGCATTTTAAGTGTAAAAACACAAAGCAGATGTAATATTATTTTTTTAAAAGCGTTTTTATGTTATTTTTTTTTGTTAGGTTTGATAAGAGTCGGGGTTAGAAATAAGGTTAGGTTTTTAAAATATTTACAAAGTGATTTTATTTTTTATAGACATATAATTTTTTTTTATATATTATTAAACAAAAAAACTAATTTAAAACTAAAATTAAATATATTTTGAAAATTACATGGATATTACATAGTTTGCCTTTTTTTATTATTTAGTATTTTAAAACACAAAATAGTTTGTTAATTTAAGTTTGGTTTTGTTTTTGTCCTTTATTAAGAATTTAAATTAAAAAAAATGGAAATTGCTAGGCTTCTCTTTGTAATTTATAAAAAGGAAATTTTAAATTATATGATTCTCCATATTGAATTTATTAAAAACGATGTAACGTTTAACTAAATACTAAAATAATTTTACATGTTATTTTGTAGTTATTTTAGAATAGATTATACGGTAAAACTATTATTTTTTAAAATTCTGTTTTTATTATTTCTAGTGTAATAATACTGTAATTTTACCATAAAAAAGAAAGAAAAGCTTTTTTTACGATAGTTGCATTTTTATCAATACTAATTTTAAATAAAAAAACTCAGCAAGCAAGAATTATACATTTGCCCTCTATCTAGATCGTAGTCTAGTTTAGATAAATCAGATTTTTGCGTGAAAATCACTACTTTTTACTTTTTAAAGCACTAAATTAGAACCAAAAAAAAGCTTACAAATGATGAAAAACTCATAAAAATATATTAATAACATATTATATTTTATCCTTTATTATTTTTTGTTTAAAATCTTTTTTAAAATTTTTTTAAAGCTTAAAGCAAGTAGTTGGAACTAACTTTATAATTATTTTTAAATTACAATTTTACAATATGTAATAAATTATAGTACACTTCGTCGCCATGTGATTACACTTTTAATGAATAATTATTAATCAAAGAAACATTGTCTACAGTTTTTTTCTATAATAAAAATTTTACCTTAACTTATAGAAAGTATTAGGTTAAACCATCAATGCAAAAAAAATATTTTAAAATTTGCAAATTCTTTATTAAATATGCGCAACCATTTCCACTATTTACGAACAAAGCCTAGTATCACAATTTTAAATACAAACTGTTATAAGATGCAATCTTAATTTCTGTATAAATGTATAACTTGCGCAGAAATCTATTATTTGTGTCCGTCTTCTACTATTTTATCGTATATAGGTAGTAATAAAAGCAAAAAAAAATAAATAATGTGAATCAATGATTTTTTTGATTTTTACACAAAAATTAATGACATGTGGTTGACTTTAGTATTTATTGTTCAATCATCTGTTATAAAAAAATTTAATTAATGATCTACAATTTATCAATAAAGATTTTATAATAAAAAACTTTTTACAAAATATGTATAAGAAAACAATAATGTAAAGAACCCATATTTTACTCAATATAAGTTTTTTTCAAAATTATTTTTTTTTAAACTTTTTAGTAAAATTATAAACTTTAATAAATAAAAATAACATTCGTCATTTTTAAGTGGTTGTTTTAACTGTAAATAGAACGTAAAATTTACAATGCCGCAAATAAAGGCCTAAATAAGTAGAAAGTTGTTTTCTTAAAAATTGCCGTATAATTTGCTATAAAAAAAAAATAAGAATTTTATTTGGGCAAAGTTAAGCTGTGATCGTTGATTTATAGATTAATATCGAAAAATCTCCAAATGTTGATTACTTGCTTTTTTTCGACCTGTAAAACACTAAGAAAATATTATAAGGGGTCTTATCATAAAATATGGCCACACTGATCTAGTTTGTTTTTATGCCAGTTGCGCATAGTCATAGTTATTTTTTTGCAAAAAATTATGCAATTCGACATTTTGCATCGTTTAAATGCTTAAAAACGAATAAAAGACATTTTTATTGTAAGAATATAAGCTGACAACCAAGAAGAAAATATCAAAGCATCAAATTCACAGAAATAATTTTAACCGACATATAAAGACTACTTGTTTTGTAAATATATGTTTATGATTTTTTCTAAGTTTTGTTTGTTAAAATGTGTGTCCTCGTAGTTTTAGGAAAAACGCAATTTAAATACACAAATGTGCAATGGGAAAAAATAAAACTATACAAATGTAAAACTTTGCTTTTGAAAATGCATGCATAACTGAAAAATCTGTATATACATACCGAACAAAAATTTATATTAACATTCAAACCTTAATTTTTGAAATTATTTTTATAAAAAAATACTAGCAATTTTTAGTAATAATTTTGCGGAGAGTTCTGATTTTTAATATGCAGACGATAATTAATTTTTGTTTATATTTTTAAACATGTAAAAATCATTTTTTGATAATTTTTTCTTAGAAAACAAAAAAAAAACTAGCGGGGTTTTTTTTTATGTTTTAAAATAAAACGTCCAATAAAAAAGCATACATCATAACCTTCTTCTTATCTTAGAAAACATAAAAAAAGAGCATTTATCTATTTTTTTCTTATATCAAGTTCTTTAATAATTTTATTTATTTATTTACACTTAAATTTTTTTAGAAAATATATTGGGTATTTTTGTTGCGATTATAGTATAAATTTAACTAGAATAAAAATCTTAAAAAATTTGCTATAGGTTTTGATTATTTTGTTCAGAACGTAGCATACTGCCCAAACTATAATGTTGTCAAATTTGTTGACTTTTAGCTTTTGGGTAATTCTAGCTTATCGCCCGAATGTTAAGATTCTTGGTTAAAGTCAATAATTTAAAAAATATTTTTTGTAATATTGTTACCCTTTTTATACCTTATTTAAAAATTAAACACCAGATGTATCTTTAACATTGTTTATACACGTTTTCTCAGTTTAACTACATTTAACTTTGTATTACAATATTTGGTTATTGTATCCAAAAAATTTTTATATCATTTCCTGAATAACAAAATATACTTTTTGACATACTTATATTATTTAGCAACCGAAAACTATTTGCAATTACGAAACCTTTTTAGCAAGTGAAAACGCAACATACAAAATTAATGCTGACAGTTTCGATAAAAATCGACAAATTAAAAAATCAAAAAATGGTGTTTAAAGCTGTCTGCATTGTTTAAGCTTTAACATCATAAATTTAATTCAAGATCTATAATTCCGGAAAAATTTAGATTATTTAAATCCAAAATCTCCGCATTAAAATCAAACTCGAAAACCCAAACAAACTTAAAAATTACTATTTTTTTATGCAAAAAACACAACACGAATAGCAATTTTTACTTGAAAACGTACGCTTTCTGAAATATACGATATTTTTTGTTTTTTATATTTAGTTTTTAACGGGAAAAATCCCATTAAGAGGTTTCAATTGCGCAAAAAAGTAGTTTAATTGTTTTGACTTGTAACTTATAGTAGTATAGAAGTTTATTTCGCCAAAATTACGCATTAAAAAATATGGCTTTATTTTGTATTTATAGATACAGACTTAAATGCTAATTTTTTTGTTGATAATACATAATTCTTGTAAAAAACTTTTTTTTTTGCATATCAATAACTTTTCAACACACGATGAACAGTGCATATGAACAATTAATATTTATATATATGTCATAATATAAAAAATATTTGCAAATCGGTCACGCCAACTCTTGTAGTAGGCGAAATGACGTAAAGTTAAAATTTTCTTAAGTGCATCATTTTGCCGCCAAAAAAAGGACAATTAAATATATTTGCATGAAAAAAAAGCTTATCTAAAAAAATAATATTTATCACTATCGAAACACAAATAAATTATAATTATTTCTTTGGTAGATGTTAGAAAGGTAAAAAACAAGTCTTTATATTTGTTACAAAGACGTTTAATTAATATTCTTACAAATAAAAGCTACGTTTATAATATTTATAATTTTTTACACAATAAAAATTACTTTCGAATATTGTATAAACTATAAAGAAAACTTTTTTTTTTGTTGAAGTTTTAAAATTCGAAGACACAACGCACAAAAAAACCATCAGCTCTTACGCATTTTTCTATTATAAACATATGTACATTGTAAGTTTATAGCATAAATATAATTTTTTTACGTTAGTTTTATAAATTTGAGGTACTCAAATACAATTTAAATTTAATTTAAGAGTGCTTGTATATGTTGTTACAAGAAAAAATTCCACTTTAAACTGCACTTTTTGTCTCTTTAAAACACTCTATTATATTTCAAAAACCAATAAAAAGTTCAAGTTTTACTTTTGTAAATTACAAGTCATGTTTTAGAAAAAAGAACAATTGTGAGTTTTTCATTCTCAAACTTTAATATTGCATGTTTATGTATAATATAACTAGATAAAAGCAGCATGCTAGTAAGGATTTATAAATAATAAAAAAACTCAATACAAGCAAATTTTTTGATAAAGGCATTTTAAATTGTCTTATTTTATAAATAAAAACAATGAGTATAATTAAAGTGTATTATATATAGTTTTTATAAATCTAAAAAGTCAAATATATTTTACTTTTAAAATCACGCCAATTACAATTAAAAAAGGTAAAAAAAAAAGATATAAGTATAAAAAAGAATATAAAATCAACAAGTTTAAATTTTTACTTTTAAATAGCAAGATGTTTTGTTTCTTTGTGTTTAATGTACTTGGCTTGATATTAAAAGTAAAATTTTTATGTTAACTTTTTGATTAGAAAAAACAATATTATTACATATTGATTTTTATGTATGTAAAAGGCAATTGAAAGTAACTTTTTATAATAATTTTTACCCTTATTGTTGTTGTTTTATGGTTTCTTTATAGCCTTACTAGCATGCATAAAATATCAAGTTACATTAGAATTAACCATTAAATGTTTAATTATGTAAGTGTACAACCTACAATTTTTTTTTTATAGAAAAAAACATATCTTGTAATTAAAAAAAAAACAAAACTTGTCTTTTGTTTTTAGGTTTTGCAATTGACAAAATTGTATTAAAAAAATTGCAATTCATAGCGGTTATGTTTTGAAAAACAGAGACGGGCTTTTTTTATGTACTTTTCTTATATAAGTACAACAACAAAGATTAACTTACAGTAAAAAAAATCATATTTTTGCTTTTCGCAAAATTTACATATATTTTTTACTATTTAGTCTTTAATAGCATCAATAAAAACGAAATTGCACGGGAATCTTGTCAAGACGTTTAGAACCCGCTTTCGTGAATTTACAGATTTTATAGCTTTAGTATATTTAGAAGAACTATTAGAACCTCACATAAATACTTTATTTTATATAGCGCTGTATAATTAATCCACTAATTCTAACTACTTTTAAGTTAAAGTAAGTGTAACTTGGCCTTCATTAACGGGTTTAAGCTTTTTATATGTTTTTAACACTTTTTATCTGTACGTATATTTTTACTTTTTTTGACTTTATATTAGTTTTCGTGTACTCGACTAGTCACAATTTCTTTTTTATAATACTCGTCATCTTGCTTTGTATTTTTTAATTCGTTTTTTCTAAGGTTTTTATCTATCTTAAAATCCTTATCTTTCCTTTTTGAATCTCAAAATCACTTTTTTATTTTTCCTATATAATTTTAATTGATCTCGGTTACATCATATACTTGCTTCGGGTGATGTCATACTTACTCATTTATGTTTTGTATTATTGTAATTATCGAAAAATTTTTATTAATTTTATTCTCGATTTACGTTTGGTTTTCTTTCTGGCAGTTCTAAATGTTCTATTAAGGCTTTTGACTTTTCCATTACTTTGATGATATTATGGGATGCTTAATTACTTTTTTTTTTATATCAAAAATTATTTTTACTGATCAATTGCTAGTCTCTTTCGTTTTTGTAATATTTGCCTTAAGTGTTGAAATCTCCTAATATCTTCCAAAATTTCTACTGTTTTACCGCTTCTTCGACTTTTATACTTTTTGTGAACATGAACGATATATTAATCTATAGCAACGAGGGTAAATTACTACAAGTTACCTACAAAATATCTAGTTTTATTTTGTATTAGGTTGGATTGCATAAACTGGCAAGTTTTTTTTGTTCGTTTTATCCTTTTTTGATCATACAATGCACTTATACATTACTTTCTTGATTTTAAAATAAAAAGATCGATTCCTATTTTAGTAAGTACATCATTTACGTTTTTTCTATGATTCAGCAGAATTTTTATTTCCAAAATTTCTCTTATCTAAGCCTTACATTACAATTAAGATGGAACTTTGATCATTTAAGCGTTACCATTTCATTAATCGTAATTTATATTTTACTTAATTTTCTTCCTCTCCTTATCGGGTTTTTTAGATAGAGATCTACTAAACGCATCTACAACCTCTAGGCAGCCTTAACTCAAACTGAAATTTTTTAAGTCGATGAATCCATCAATGTATACGTGAGAACCCCAGCCTAGACGCTTTTAGAATTTCTTCTATAGAAGAATGATCTGTTATTAATGTAAAATCGACCCCTGTTAAGTAGAATTAAAGTTTTTTTATCTTCCACAATATGCAAGAACCTCTTTCTCCGTGATTCAATAAATTTGCTAGTTTTATTGCGTTTCTAAAGATTTATGCAACAACCTTATTATAATTGCCAAGTGTTCTGGCTATGCCTATATCTGAAGCATCCGTTTTTAATTAAATTTTCCGACTTACACTTTAGTATTCAATTCTAGTTTTTTTGCTCAATTTTTTTTTTATTATCATAAAAGCTAAATTTTATTTATTATTCCAAACAATCTTTTTTGATCCTTCTTAAAGTGCATATAATAGTCTTGTAAGTGCCATAATTTTAAAAAATAAAAAATAATAATAATTTATCTTCCAAGATACCTCTGTAAACCTTTAAGTGTTGTTGGTGCTTGAAAATCTACATTCCTTGTGCTCTATTTAACGTTTTTTGGATTAATTATTTACAATTTCATAAAAAAAAATTGAATTTATGTCTTATATTTTACTTGTTTTTGCTTGTTTTCTTTTTATACGTAATTCTGTATTAGCTGCATATTTAGTTTTTAATTTTTGTTAAGTTTACTTTTTTTCCGAATATTAAAATATTGTCAATATAAATCATACATTTTTCCCCATTAAATAGTAAAAATTATACTCATAGCTCGCTGAAATACAGCTTGGCTGTTTTTTACTCCGAATGGCATATACACGAATTGTATTAAGCGCGTTTCTGGTAAGAAAAGTGTTTTTTCTTTATCAGATTCTCTGATCTTAATTTACAAAAACAGATCTTAAAAGTCGAACAAAAAAAAAAGCTACCTGTCGCGCAATGAATATACCTGTTCGATACTTAAGAGATTTTAAATTAATCTAATTCAACTTAGTCGCTCAATCTTCTAAATCTATCTAAAACGGCAATTTACCATTTTTTGTTAATTGTTAAAATTAATGGGTTGAGCCAAGATGATGAAATGGGCTAAATTCTGCCCATATATAAAAATTCACATACCACGTTTGATTATCATGTTTATCTCTGTGACTGTGAATTGGTCTTAAACAACATACTGGCAAGTTATTACATGTGTTCATTTTAAACTCTATAGGTATTTTTCTATATGTATTTCTCTCACTAATAAATTCGAAAATAATATTTATTTATATATTATTTGTATCTACCGTATTGTAGTTTTTCTTATCTGCCTTGTTTTCATACTAAAAATCTTAATTTTGTTTCCCGATAGTATTTGCGATATTTCCACCAAAAGTTTGAAATTTTTTTTCTGTGGAATTATCATATAATTACCAATTTTTTGTTAAAACTTACTTTGTAATCATATAAAGGTTTGCTCCTATTTCGAAAATTCTGGAAAATATACACCATTTATGCAAATGTATTTTTCGGTCAATAAGTGGATTTAAAGATGCAAATCTGCTTTTACGTTACACTTTCACCTGATGGTTTTACTTTTGCATATTTACTACTATATTATCATTCTTGAATATCAGCCGTTTTTTTATTTCCTGATAAGGTTTCTGCTTTTCTACTATTTCAAAAATATTTGTAGATTTACATCCTGTTCTTTGTTTTCAGTTGCATTTCTGATTACATAAAAAGTTTATTTGTGGTTAGCAAAGCAATTGCTTTTATAATGGTCACTTTTTTTTTCGCATTTTAAGCTTTTAGCTGCATTGTGTAATTGCAAAATCTGCAAAATACATGCAAGATGAACTAGCTTATTACAATAGTTACATTTTTTTCTTCGAATACTTTGTGTAGCAGTTTGCGTATTTTCCTTAATACTTTGCATCATATTGAAATTATGTTGTTTTTAAGGGTTTATGCCTCTTTTCTGTAAAAATTAAACATAAACTAAATGATCGTCATTTTAAACTAGTTTATTATTAGCACTTTACATTTGAATACTATTTTTAGACCATGATACCAACACGTTCTACAGCTGCGCGCAATGTAAAAGCATCTGAATAAAATATGGTCTGGAGATTGTTAGATAATCGTTCACCTCATATCTTCCATAGTTTTCTCTTTCAGTGTAAAAAGGTGAAAAACCACATTCTTTACATCTGGTAAAAATCAGTCCCGCTTCGATATAATACTTGGTTAGTTATAAAAGGTCTTGGCTTGTACAGACAGCCAAAGGATAGTCTTTAACTATTTTACACGTAGGTGGTAGTGACACTGAACTTTTTTTGTAAATTTAAAGTTATAACTCTCTTACGCTTCCTTTATTACTTGATTAATTTGTGATCATAGCGTTCTTTTTATAATGATCACGCCTTCAATGATAGACAGCTCAAGTAAGACGGATTTGGAAAACAATGTCGGTTAAAAAATTCCCAAAATGGACCCTCGTTTGACTTAAAATCACTAAATCTTATTTGATTTGTATAA
>JAQFYM010006044.1:0-12282 GCA_034694785.1 Agrenia bidenticulata
GGTTACATTGACTTGTGCTTCCCCAAACGATTATCATATAGCTAACAATAGGTAATAAATACGCATTAAAAATTGCCTGTTAAAAACTGTCTGTTAGGAATCTTAGGAACCTACTAGGTCCATGGGATCTCAGATTGAAGCTAAGACCACAGTTGGTGGGCTCTCAGTAGGCATGAACATGAAGAGAGTGGATATCGACACGAACTCTATTTAATTTAATTAGGGAGGTTGTGCTACTGTGACTTGTGTTTTGGCTTCTGATTGTGACGGAAACAATTCTCAAAACATTGGCAGTCACAATCACAACCCAAATATCAGCAAAATACAAAATACAATTTTATTTTGTATTTTAGTATCTATCTCAAAAAATTATTTTATATTTTGTATTGAGACATTTCCAAGAAAGACTTTTCTATATTGTATTTTGAAGAATTTAAAAGTTAAGAGTATTTTCAAAATAAATTTCAAAATACAAAATACAGGGTGTTCGTATGATTAGTCCAGGTCATAGAACTATACGTCCAGGTCCAGGGTAAGTTTTTCGTCTGTACGGCTAAGATAATACAAATAAAAATCGGTTATGAACTAATGAAGTTACAAAATCTCTACTCGCTCATGAATCACTCTGTATATATTAAGTAACATTCTCCAATTAAATCATTAATCTCCATTAATTTTTCACAATGCATTAAGAGAAACATTTGTTTCAACATCGAAAAAAACTTGGAACCTCATAGCAATCACCCTTTGTAGGTTTTTCCTCATTAAAAAAATCAAGGTCAGTATGGGGTTTTTCTATTACTGACTAATGCCAAGTCGACCTAACTCATAACACATTCAAAAAAACTCTTTCGTTTTACAAACAAATTATAGAAAAACTCTCACTGGAACTGAAAGCCTTGCTCACGAAAGCCATTAAAATTTTAATCTCGATTCGAATTCTAAGTATCATGTCGAAACTCTCAATGCCAGATTACTTGTGTCTTCAAGAGTATACGAGAGTATACACACTTGAGGCTCAAACACAAATGCATCCAATCCAAACAGGTTTGCATAGCAAAAAACACTATTGGGAAACTGTCGACTTTTATGCAGAGAAGCAATTTTCTTAAGATGAATAACAACCTCTTGAAAATATAGTTTAGTCCAAATGTCCAGCCGAGCTGGTTGGCAAAATATTAACATTCATTAATAAAGAACAACTCTTCTCAAATGTCTGATAGACACGGCTACCCCATAGAATCCCATCAAGTCCAAACTGAGGATGGCTACATTCTTAGCCTATTGAGGATACCAGGGGTCAAAGCTGAGGGGGCTAAGGTCCCAGAGGGTCAGCATGACCTCGATGTACCAAGAGGAGTAGAGTTGGAAGTAAAAAGACCCCCTGTGCTCCTTGTCCATGGTCTTTTATGCTCTGCAGAGGTGTGGTTTATCGGCGGCCCTGGAAAAGCCTTACGTAAATTGACATATCACTTTAAGAATTTTAATTGACACTTGTCAAAATTTAAAATCGGATTTATTTTAGCGTACAAACTAGTAGAAGCTGGATATGACTGCTGGATTGTAAGTCTAAGGGGAGCAAATCTGCAGAGTGATTCCAAATGTCACACAAGCTTGACAAGGAACTCTAGGAAATATTGGGATTTTAGGTAGGGCGTTTTTTTAAAGTTATTCTTTTCAAAACAGTATGGAAAATTTATGAGCTTTCATTTTAGTTTCCACGAGATGGGTCAGTTTGACCTGCCAGCTTTGATTAACTACATTTTGGAGACGACAGGGAATGATCAGCTGTACTACATATCTCACTCCCTCGGGTGTACGGTATTTTTTATTGGGATGTCCCTCAAGCCCGAGTTCTGCTCTAAGGTCAAGTTAATGGTCGCGCTCGCCCCGGCCTGGTATATTGGCAACCTTACAAATAAACCCATGAAGTTAATTGTTCTTCCCTATGGTTTATTCATGGTAAGACTGATTTAAGTTTAAAATGTCGACTCCCACATGATGATTTTTTTGTTAAATCTAGGGTCGATTTCGACGGTTCTATCGGACGAAGACCCCACTCGGGACTGCCGTCAACGTAACCAAGAAAATATGCCTCCCATTCAGGAATAAAAATAACTTTGCCTCATGGGCTGTCAAGAAGATTGGGCCGTGGACCGGAGCCTTCGTCAAGGATCAGGTAGAAAAGGTTTGGAACTAATTTTAATTGTCATTAAAGGAATTGGGATAAAAAATTATTAAGGGTTCGTTTAAATTTCAATTAGCCAAGTCTTCATGAAATCGCTGCCGTCCTCCCGGCACGAACTTCCGTCAAAGTGATTGTTCACGGGAGTCAATGTTATTACTCAGACTCAGTCCAATGTTTCGACTACGGGAGGTCAGAGAATGTCAAGAGGTATGGACAGGTCAAGCCGCCACTCTATGACCTGAGCAAGATCCAAACTCCTATTGCTCTCTTTAGCTCACAGTTTGATGAGCTGTGCGTTTTGAAGGTAGAATTGAATACACTTAATTGTAGAGAAAGTCAGATAGCTTAATTAATTAAAGTACAATTAAAATTAATATTGATTAACTTTTAAAGGATGTGGGAAGACTGAGGCAAGAGCTTCCTAACGTTGAGCAATACCACGAGATCTCCGAGCCCAGACTGGGTCATGGGAATTTAATTTTCGGCAAAGATTCTTCCGAGTTTGTTTTTGAAAAGGTTTTGGAAATTTTTAAAAAATCGGGGCCCTTGGCAGGGACAACGAAAGAAGATTCTATTCAAACTAGGCTTTGAATGTACTCATCGGTATTTTTTGGGTTCAATCGACTCGCTTAATTTTTAAAGCTTGTTAATAAGCCACTTATCCTTATATTTACTTGTAGAATGTGGACACGCATGGGATATCTATCAAAGGTAATAAATTGAATTTGTACAAACGAAGGGACACTCGCTTATGCCTCGATTATACTTTAAGTTCACGCCACGTTTAGCGTCTCATTGGAATTGCTCCAGCCAGTGTTTATTCTTATGTAAATGTCCAGGAAAACTCCCGTGAACGGGATGTGAAGCATAATCGAGGCCTTAGTCTGGAAAGTCTGGATAACCCTTTAAATACTTCGTATTCAGTGGTAGCCAACATGTAGAATTTATTATATCCCAGCCAAAGATGATCGATAGGCTTGTATTTAATTTATTAAGAATTAAGCTCATGAAGTTGTTTCTCAAGACCGATTTTAAAGGTAGCTGCTTGATGGAAACATGGAATTTGTAGCCTGTAAACTGGAAGGTGTTGATCATGTGACAACGTAATCACACTGATTCAACTTGTCAATCAATCAACTTATTTCTGATTATCAATAATTACGGCATTCATAGCTATCACGACATACCCAAGGCCCTGATCAATTAACATATACTCTTACTGCTTATCAAGCTTTTAAAAAACACTTTAGACCTACAATTTCTTGGGTCCATGCACAACATACGTTGCTACTACTGTATTTACAGAGATGGGGTGGGGGCGACTAGGGTCACAGGGTCAACTATTATTAAAACTAAACTCTTTTTTATGCTTCATATTTTTAGAATGCATAGTCCATTATTAATTTATGACAATAGCAATCACCATCCAATTGATAAAGTCTCATCACAAAAATTTTCAGTTGGAAATTGAGTCGGCCAAGCACTTGAATTTTGCTAAACTCGCTCTGTAAATTCACTATGAATTTCTTAAAACTTAACCCCCTTAGCGTACTAGACTTGCTACCAATTTTAATAACCCTATCGGCCCTCCTGACCGGAATAAATAGTGAGAAAATAGTCCTTGATACGAATTCTGACTCGTCCGGGGTATGGGTTGACATCTCATGTCACTACAGTCAAGACTACAACGACTTCTGGGTCTATGGATGCCCTACCAATCCCTCTGAAGAACCAAGCTCAACGAACGAGGGCTTCTGGACCCCTTGTGGCTCCTCACAGACATGTGAAATCATCTACTACGGTGGGGCACTACCAAAGCCTACGAGAATAACCTTCAGCTCCTACATCCAGGGGTCAAGCGAGGTCCTCATATCCGGCCAGAACAGTTTAAACGACACTGAGTCAAGTCAACAGCTTGGGTCTTTTGTCCAATCCCCTTCGGACCCAACTGGCTGGAAGGACCAAGATATTGACCTTTCAACTCTGAGTGCCATTTCAGTACTCAACTTCACGATCAAATCTTCCAGAGGCTTCGTCCTCTTGGACAAGATCACAGTCACCCTGGACTCAACCACTCCTGTCTCCATTGAGCTGGACACGGGGAAGGACGCAGTAAAGACCCACTGGACGGACCACAACTGCCACTACATGGACAGCTATGAGGACTTGTGGGTGTATGGCTGCCCTGCAGGGCCAGTTGAGGAGAATACTGAAGGAAGTCAGGTCGGATATTGGTCACCTTGTAGCTTTGAATCCTGTACGATTCAGTATTACAACAGCATGACTCCAAACAAAATCTCTGTTCGGAGTTATGTTGATGGAACTGCGGGTATTGTGGTGACGACGCAGGGGAAGCCTGGACTCAGTGAGGGAGTTGCCCCCACCGTTCTCCAACTCATTTCGAATGAGACGACAGGGGAGGGTTGGAGGGATGTGGTTCTACCCATTTATTCTTCTCAAGATCATGTCTTGAACTTCCAATTAGTACCAGGAACTAATGGGACCGTTTTGCTGGACTTGGTCTATATCTTCTTTAATACTACTGAGGACCCCGTTACCACAACCACTCCCACCACAACAACAACAATAACAACATCAACCATACAGACTACCACGAGACCCTTGGTGACCTTACCAGAAGAGAGTGGTCAGAGTAAAATTTCCCCTGCATTTATCTTGCCAATTTTCTTATTATTTGTGTCAATTTTATTCACCCGTTTGACCATTTGAATATGTTAATTAAAGAAAAATATATTCTTCTTATTTCTGACAAATATTTGTAGTGATACATATTTTTATGTCCCATCCGTCGAAAATTATTTTATTCCTATTTCTGTAAGCGTAATGGATAATAAAATTATCGCATTCGTTAGAAACTGGAAGTCAAACTCTCTATCAAAGTTGCCAAGGAATCTTTCCACAGGGAAAAATGATTTTTGATAATTGAAAATCTTACCAGCATTCCAAGGGAATTCGAATTTTGATTCGATCTTCAATATTCATCCCCAACTCATTTTTGTCGACAGCATTTTGTTTTTAGGAGTAAGTTATCATGCCGGGTTGTAAAGACTGCAGAGGAACGAGCCTGAACCGAATTGACGATGCCTTGAAGCTGTACAATCCAGGTTTACGGGGTCTAGCCCTCGGGAGTAGTTCAAACCCCTCAAGTTGCAAGGGCAAGGGCTCCTGCAGGGCCTCCATGGGTAAATGCAAGGATGTGTGCAACCTCCGAGGGAACTGCATGGACCAGTCCAAGAGCTACTACTCAACAAACAACTCCACGCCCCTTATTCGTCGATATGAAAGCCAGCCTTGGTTCACAAATCGAATCGTTCAAAGAGAATGGAAAGGCTTTGTTGACCAACTCGTGACTCCGAAGAACATCGGATGTCGTCTCTGCCCTGGCCCTGACGACTGGGAGTTCAAATGTCACAAGGCACGTGCCCTCATCGGTCCCAGTGTCCCTTGCATTTGGGATCTCCCTGAGCAGGATGAATGGTAAGTAGTAAGAGACTTACTCTCTGACAAAAAGGATTGTAAAAATTATTTGCTTGATTTGCAGTTCGGAAACTCAGTACGGTGTGAATCGAGATTGGCGACGGTACAATGATGACCAGAGGTCAGAGTCTGGGGATATCCAATGTGGGTGTAACGACCAGCCGGTTTGCAAGAGTAAGACCAAGAGCCCTTGTGAGTGGCCGCCTTATTTGGGGAAAAAGTACGGAAGTCGGTACATGGCTTGGGCCAACCCCACCTCCTTTATGTTCCCTCGCTCCCGACCATTCAACTTCCAGTCTCGACCCCAATGTTAAATCATTTTATTATTTAATACAGTTTAAGTTATTTACTCGATTAGTGACGGGCTTGTTAATTATATTCGGAACCGTAAACTATAGATTTATTGGAATGTCTAAAATTCGTTGTGAACTGAAGATATTAAAAGAATTAAATAGAGACCTAAGTATCTTAGAAATCCCAATACTTTTCACCATTCATGAGGGCTGTCCATGAAACTCCTTTGAGTAACCAATCTGGGGAGTGATTCAATTTAAATTTCGAAACTACTATTAAACTGTTTTGAATAATGTTATTAATATTTATGCATTAAATTTAATGGGGTTAGATGGCAATTGAAAATGGACAAGGATATATTTTAGGTAAAGAAATTGCCATCAAGATGAGAGCTGTTGAAAATATACCTGTTGACCTTGCTTGCCTTAACAGATGACCTGATGGGGGATGAAGTAGCAGAGTTCCCCTCCACGATAATAGACTAAGATGGAAAACGGTGGTCGATGATGATAATAAACTCTCTTGATAAACCATCCTCACGGCTATGTGTATATTTTTTTCTCGGAATGGATAAGAGAGACGCAGAGATGGCCAAACTTCAAAAATTGCTTGACGCTGTTGCAGCCACTTCCAAATGTACACAGCTCCAGCACTAACTGGAACTGACAATAGGTTCAATAGCTTAGACTGTTTTAATGACGTTAATCAGCCATTATTTATTTAAAAATTGCAATATTTAGAGCTTCTAAGAATATTAATTTGACTCATGAGTGAATTTTAAAAAGTTCCAGAAGACTCCATTTGTTTCCCGAAAGTTTCTCACATCGTGCCAGTAATAACTTTGTTACCGGACCGGATGACCGAGTATAATTAAGCCTAAAAAACATGGACGATAAGACGATTTAAATGAAATATTGAAGATCTTGTTAACGTTGAATAAGTAATGTATGGTCGCACCATGATATTGATATCCAGCCACACTTGGAATAAGCTACTTCTAGATTTAATAAATGACTCGATACCATAAACCTGTATATTGCAAAAACAATAATTTCTAGCGTAAGACTGCTTGCATAAAAACATGAATAGACTATAGAGACTGAATTATGATTTTATTAAATTGTTAACTTTTCTTCTTGTACAGGATGATGACGTGTTAAAAAATACATAACTTAAGAACAGCATTAGGAGTAATTCTTTGAAACATAACCGGTAGTTTGACAACAAATAACTTTTCAATGGCTTTAAAATTATATATTTGCTAATGAAAATAAATATTAAACCAAAGTAACCCTTCAAAACAAACGTCGTACCACTGGCATCAATAACATTGCCCATTAACTATTCGAATCTCATAACGACAAATTCTGTCTCGTACTTAGACCCAAGTCCATTTAAATCCGACCGAGAAATCCCCTCAAGTTCCTTCTAATTAGAAATCTAGTGTTACCTGAGATATAAGAAAAAACCCTCACCTTACCGTAAGTTTTTCGAGCAATTTGAATTTTTTGACATGAACAAATAACGAATAATTACTTGTAAAAGGGACGTATTTTCGAAATTTTGCAAAGAAGCCCAGGCCACTCATCGATGTAGTTAATTTCGCAGATAACTCATAACGATTTTAATTAACTGAATGCACTTAATATTTATCTTTTATCAAGTGTATCATAATATATTCCTAAGATGCCGAATTCAAATACGATATGATGAATACAGAAGCCAGCAACTTTAAATGGTTCTGAGGTAAATCAACCATTTTCATATAATAACGATCCATATATTTCGTTTATTAAGTTTAATAATCAGGACAAGGAAGCGAGAGAGTCGTGGCTCCGGTCCGCCATTAATTTGACTTTGAATTAAAAAATTTTGTATTTGCCTAATGCATCATTTCAATTTGCCATGTTGGCCTTCAAATTTTTTTTCCTAAAAAAAGGTGTCGTTAGGCGATTTTTAAATTTTTGCCTTTTGGGTATTTTGCCACAGCGACTGCCTTCCCCTAAGAGAGTCTCATTTTCGCTCTCCAGTATTTATTATATTATTACTATATTTTTGAGGGACTTTGAAAAGTCATCTCATTTCAAATTTTGAGTTAAATTATAGTGGATCCAGCTACAATCGAATATTTCCCATTTTGTGTGACCTCTTGAAGTTATCTGACCTTTTAAAAACTCGACTGAGGGAAGGAAGATAGGAGCCAAATTCTACCCAATTAGCATTTCATCAATTCAGATAAGTCACTTGACATAAAGTATATGGGGTCCAGTTCTCTCTTGTCTTATAACTGAAAGTACCCGTAAGATACTGTCAAAAAGTCTCCTGTTGTATAGAAACATGGATATCTATGGGAGTGAGGGAGAGGAGGACGACTGGAGTAGCAATGAGGACGATGACAAGACAATGGGATAGAGCTGGAAGGATTGGTGTCCAAGGAGAGAGGGAAAACGGACTTGCAATACATCATTGAAAATTCTAATGAGTCTAAAATGCAATCCTGCTGGAGGGGTGAATGGAGGATGTTAGATATCTGGAAATACACAATCTCTTGGAATTGAAAAACTACGATGATGGCTTTGGTCCGATGTGTCACTTGTGTCATGTAGAAATCGGCCCGGACTTTAACTTTATAGTTGTATAACGAACCTATAGCTTCGTTATTGGGATACCCGTAACTCATTTAGATGAGAGACAGGGGATGTGTACCCAAATTAGGGCGAGTCGAGTCACCGACCGACTCCTGCCTAGGGTAATTAAGTCGTTGTGTATTTTCTGTTGTTTTGTCCATCGTTATCACATTCCAATTCCTTTCGGGTTGTTTACCTTTGTAAGTACTTTTAGAACTTTTTGAGATGAACCCACAGGTAAATGAGATCCTGAATATGAAACTTCAGGATTTAAAATTCGTCTTCCTCATGTTACGTTTAAGGGAAGATTCTCCACATATAAGGCAGAGGAAAGTTGTTCATAGGGGTTAGTATTTTTGTGAGATTTGATTTTGTCGTTACTCTGCCATTTTTAAAGTAAAAATGGTTCTTTTGTTATCCCTCTGGAAAATTCTCGATTTTTATAATATTTTTAGTTTTTAATATAACATTTCTAGAATACCTTTAGTAGAAATAGTAAGTTAAATAAACCATCAGTCACCCAGAAACGTGCCCGAATCTCCTCAGTAAATTCAAGAAAATACCATTGGTCACCCCAGAAAGTGCCCGAATCCCAGTCAATCTCTCAGAAACTCCATCGGAAACTTTCCAAGTTCCCGATACCTCTAACATTTGGAAGGAGACCAACCTCGTCCTTGAAGGACCCTCAGCTCATCAACTATAGGTGACTTCACCCCCCGGAAGGCGGTTTGAGTCGAGTAAGTATAAACCTTTCCTTAAAATTGTAATAGGAGTCTACGTCGGATAGGGACTTGTTTGGAGGTTTCTACAACCTGTCCCCTGTTCGATTGTGAATACTCATAAGGGGTAAAACCCTGTCCCATCATAAAGTCATAAGGGCAGGAGTCTACTCCGGACGAAGTCTTGTTGGGAGGTTTCCTAAACCTGACGGAGTCCGAGAGTGCATACTCAAGGGGGTAAAACCCTGAAGGTCAGAGGTCAATTGAGGCAGGTCAACTTTGAGGGATAATTAAAGTTAGGAATAGAAAATTAAGTCCACGCCGGTTTTTCCATATGAATGGAATCGCCATTTTGTTTCAGTCCATGAGGCGTAAGTTCATTGTTGTAATTTTGAGAACATAAATAAAAACTTTTCTCATAAGTTTGAAGTTGCTTGGGGAGATTTATTAGTAACACATGTTGGTAATCCCACCTAGGTAATAGGGATTAAGACTTCTACAAAATGCAAGGTTAAACGGAGTCCTAAGTCTCGTGAACTTAGGTGACCTTTATAGTTGCAGATGATGTAAGATAATATGACACAATATTATGGAGAGAAGACATTGAAAAGACCTTCAGATAGGCTTACTTCAATGTTCTTATTGTTTTAATATGTTTCATAGAAGAAGGTTTAACTAACAATGTCACAAAATTCTTTCATCAATGCCACTTTATCTAAATCATGGGCATGCCCTACCTGTGTTCCTAATTTTAAAGTTCAATCTAAAAAAAACCAATATTAAACCATGTGAAAAGTCTTTTTCGGAAATGAACAAAGAAATTGGAAAGGAAATCCAACATGTAAATTTGTTTTACCCTTTGGATGGTATAATGCAGCATTTGTTGCACAATGAACAATGATATTCGATAACGCATTAGTAAGGTTAAGTATTTCCTGGCTACAATTGGATCGTTTAATGAGTCTTAATTCTATTAATTCTATACGTTTAATCATAGTCTAATTCTATTTATTCTTGTAAAAATGAATATGTAATTCTGCGATCGCGTTATGGATGGGAGAACAGAATAACCCTGTATTTTGAATCTAATAACACGTTCATAAAGTTAAATCAAATCAAATCGAAATCATCCTCAAACCTTTGCTGGAGGAGAATGGCACAATTTCAAATTAAAATAAAGCGGCTAATTATGTTTAGTAGGAATTACTGATTTTGAAGTCAGTTAAAGTTAATTTAAGAGTTAAATGTTAAATGTTATTAGCATGAATTTATTCTAGGTGTGTAAAAATTTCATTTTCATAAAGAGAATTCATAAAAATAATTAATCTACGAGGTAATGATAGTTCTGTTTACCGAACTGTCTTAACAATTTCATAATAAATAAGAATATATGTAAAAGCTAAAATAACAATTTAAGTTACAATACAATTTCTTGCTTGTCTAAGTTCAGTTAAAAAATTTCAAGTATTAAGTGCAAGTAAGAGTCAAAATAATAGTAATCATAAAATAGAGGGTTTTTAAAATAGTTAAAACTGTAAAATTAAGCAAAAGTTTTTTTAAAGTAACAGTTGAAGGCTTTGAAGGTATTTACGGTATACATTCGCCTTAATTTTTTCCCCATTTCGGACTATCTGTAGGCTGTCTAATGCCACAGAGCAATTGTGTAGTCAAGCCCGTGTAATGCGGAGCCCGTGTAATGAGAAGGAAGTTAAAGTCTGTGGCCGTCTCCTATGGGGGTGACCTCTGAGAGGAGACGTAAATCCCTGATTTTATACTTTTTATACTTTATTCGCCTTAATTATAATTCCATTTAACTTTTCCTGAGTTGCATGGGATTTGCTTACTGCGGAATCTTGTCCCGTGAATTGCGGAACTTGATTTTGTTGGGTTGCTTATCCATTTCTAAATTAAAACACGTAGGGAGTTTATCAAAGTCCCTTCAGGACTCCATCAGAGTTCGAGTCCTGGAGAGTAATCGGTTTCAGGGAACATTATTCCTATTATCATTCTAGACTTCTAGACTACATCAACCGGGTCACTCTGACGTCAGATGTCAAACCCTACTTCTCTAGTCTTGTTGCTCCTGTTGTAATTTAGGGAGTTGAGTTTACAATTATCTCTACTCCGTCCTAGATTAAAATCATAAGAGTTAATAGTTCCTCTGCACTATCAATTTAAAACATTGCCAAGTGAACACTTCAACGCAGAAGTAAATATTAACACGTTTGTTTGTATGAATGTTAGGAATTTTGTGTATCTGTTCCCGGCTCCCCCTGAAGATTCTGGCACACGGGAATGGGGTCCTCAACATATCGTATCCATCAAATCTGTGCCCGGACCTCAGAGTTAATCGAAAGAACGACATTAAGATTGCAACATTCCTTCCACATTCACAGAAAAACTATTTAGGTCTGATTCATCTGGCTGTGAAAGATGCTATGCACCGTAAGGCATTTCATAGAGCGGATGATTACGATCTTCGAATGTTTGAACACTGCAACAGGTATGTATAAATACTCCATCGCCGTAAATCGACCAGGTATGTTAAAAAATTTAAAATTTAAAAAAAAAACTTTTTTCTCAAAATTTTTAAGGGTAATAGGTTAAGTCTGATACCTAACAGTGGGTTTTGGTGTGCCACGATGGATAAAAATAAAGATTTTTGGGTGTATGTTGAGTAATATGTAATATTATTCATTATATAGTTTTGTTTGTTTTATTTTATAGCCAAAATGCCCGTCAATTCATTTCTGAACGGGAGCTCGTAAGATGATTTGTTCTACTCATTCCAAAGTGAGAAAAATGGCATTTCAGATCTGGAGGTCCTTCTTCCCTTGACTCCTCAACTTTTGTGGTCTAAGACTGGCCTAACAAATCATAATTTTGAGCAAGTTGCGACCAAATTAGCGGCAGAACTTCCTGAGAATTTAAATAGTATTATTAAATATGTTCGAGC
>JAQFYM010006045.1:0-12281 GCA_034694785.1 Agrenia bidenticulata
GTTAGGGTTAGGAATAGGGTCATTTATTTATAGATATGTTCATAAGATTATTCAAATTACTCTATTTATGACTATTACGTTTTAGAACTTGCATTTTCTGATCTATTCTCGCCCTGTTTTAGGTAGGGGGCTAAACTACTCTTTTACCGGGAATTTTTATTTGGCAAATCTATAAACTACGGTCACCTGACAAATTTTGCACAGTTTAAGTTTAATCTAAAAAAAATCAATTATTCTTTAATAAATAGATAAAAATATCGTATATATTAATTCATTTTTTTTGGGTCATTTTTTAGTTTTTGGGTCGATTTTGGGACGCATAATTAGTCTCCATAGTATGATATATGTAATGGGAGGTAAATCTATGTATGAATAAAACAATAGGTACACATTTTGTAGTAAAAAATTTACAAAAATTGTATGTTGTTTTTTTATAATAATGGATTAGTTATACGGAAAAATTTTATAAATAGAATTAGAATAGCCCAAAAAAAAGAAAACATAATCTTTATACAATTAAATATTCTAAATGATTACAAAAATTCCAAATCTAAAATAAATAAATAATTTTATTATAAAAAATAAAAGCAGTACTTAAGTATTAAAAGAAAACATAAAAAAAATACTAGAAAATTATCATAGATCGTTTCCCAATTTTTAGTGTTTTTTTTCTTGCATCAGTATGACATATAAATATACAAAAAAAATTTAACGATATTTTTAATGATATTGTGTATATATCCTTTCATATTAACAACAAACTATACCCTACAGAATTATTTTGTTAATATTTTTTTAAAAACGAATACAAAGAATATTAAAATATACAAATTACAAGTATTATTCTTTCATTCGCGTATTCTATGACCGCAAAAGTAGGTACTTATATGTTTTGCTGACTTGACATGACAAACAAGTTCATTGCATATTGTTGTTAAAACTTTTTTATACTATTTTATATTGTAGTTTTTTTTATAATTAACCAAAAGTAATGAAAAAAAGATCAAACATTAAATTCACAATTACTGCAAAAAGTGCATTTACAAGAACAAAAAATTTATTTCATTGCAATTAAAGCGCCAAGGTAAAAAAAATCTGTACAAAGAAAATGTTTCTAAATAAAGAAAAGATATAACCTAAGGTAAAAAATATAAAAATATGTTTTAAATCTATATTTATTTGTTTTTCTTATAATTCGGCAAAGTTTGTAATGCAGGAAAAATGCTTTGAAAAAAAACATGGAGTTAAAAACAATTAAGTGTATTTCGAATTAGAAACTTGCAAAAGGGTTGCCTTAGAAAAAATCAATCTCCATTTTTATATTTTTGTGTGTTTGTACAATTTGCGCTATCCTATTATATCTTAGTTTTTCTTATTTTCATAATTTATCGGTTTTTCTTGTTTTTTCTTGTTTTCACTATCTTTTTCTGGTTGCTATCATTTTATACTTTTTTTAATCATTCCACTATATTACATAAAAAAACAAATTTATTGTATTTTCATATTTTATGTTGATGATTGCAAAATATTTATCTTTTTTAAATGGATTTTAAATAACATTGCAAATATTTATGAATCTAGCGTTCATGGTTCGTCATTTAAAGGCATTAATGATATAAAAAATGTTTTAATTGTGTATATATTCATTTGTCTTGGCTCCAAAATAACTTACTAAAACGCATTTACTATTCGTGATATTAAAATTGTTTAATTGTCTTTAAAAAAATATGGTAAAACATATGAAAGTTTGTCCCCATGATAGCCATATATTGTAGTACTGTTGCGTCATAATATTAAGTGTATATCTAGACGGGGTTTTTTGGGTTTGGGTCAGGAAGCTCAGCAAAAAAATTATAAGAATTTGAAAAAATACTTATAATTTGGGGTTCATCAATTTAATGACCCCCCAGGGCAAAGTTGCAAATTGCTAACGCAAAATAATAGTAGTTTCAGCCAGTCACATGTCTTTTTTTCCCATTGCAACTACCTTTTGGTTGCTAGTTCATAAAAAATTGGTCTTGAGAAGGTGTTAAAACGTTCGCATTCTAAAATACACTTAACTTTTTTTTTAAATCTATGCGAATTTCACTTTCACGTATTTCAAATTTTCCAGAAAATGGTTGCACGGTGGCATCTTAAGATTCTTTAAAAAAAACGTAAAATGATTACAAAATCATGCCACTAATAAATTATTAAGCGAACGACTTAACTAAATTTGTATCCAAAAAGTATCAATATGAAATACATTAAGTAGAATTTTCTTTAATTGTGGTATGTTATATTGTAATATTATAAATGTTTACCTTGTGTCAGGCGCGTACCGAGCAGGGGGAGAGGGTAGGGGGTGTACCCCCCCCCTTTAGAAATTGTTTTTAATGCATGAATTTAAGGCAGGTCTTTACTTTTGCAGAAATTTTTGTCATTTTAAGAATCCAAAAATGAAAATATGCAAAAAAAATTTTCCAAAAAAAATTATAAACTTTCAAACAATAAAAAACAAGCCGTTTGAGCATAACTTTTAATAAAACACTGACTATCCCCGGACTCAAAAATTCCTGTGTACGCCACTGCCTTGTGTTTATGTCTTAAAATGTTTTTATTATCATATATAGATCAACTTGTTCTTAAAATTAAGTGCAATCCAGTTTTTAACGTAAGATTTACATTAAAAAAACTAAAATTAATACAATAAACACGAAATTTAATATTTTTATATGGGCAACCGAATATAGTATGGCAGTATGGCAGGTTTTTCTTGATCCCGCCCATAATGGCCTTTATGGCAAACATATTGCAAACATACTAAAAAAATTGCCCATGAAATTGAACACAAAAAAATCTGAAGCCACGTATGGCTGTGGAAATAGGTTAAAAAAAGGGATTTCGTATTATTATAGATTTAACTCTACTACAAAGATTTTTTTTATATGTTTACAACATAATAAATCATCTGGGTTATTTAAATTATTGTTAATTTTAAGATAAACAAAAAGCTGTTTATTACGAGAGAATTGTTTTGGCTTAAAAACAATAACTTAAATAAAAAGGTTTTAGCCTAAAATCATAAATGTATATTCTAAATAACCTTAATCAGATTTTGTATGTTTAATACGCGTAAAGAGGCGAAAAAAGGCTTCGGTTAACCATCATTATAGAAGAATACGTGCGGAGCCAATTTAGGGACAATTTCTATTAGTTATTGTAATAATAGTTTTATTTACACCTGAACACATATTTCAAGAGGAATACAAAAATTTTTGTTTTTATTCCTTTATTCTGTAAATTTTGTAAAATATATGGGAAATATAATGAAAATATATGGAAAATGATTGCCGGCCAAAATGGCCATACCATATATGGCCATTATGACAGTAGTGCTATTACGGGTTCGGTATTCCTGATTTTTATGCACAGGTGAACATACTTTTACAGTAATTTTTTCCCATATAATTTTAAAGACTTGCTAAATAAAAATACACTTCTTGTTTATTGGTTTTGTGCATTCTTGTATTTTTATTTTGTTGTTTTTATATCAAAACCTTAATTCATCATTTTCTATAGTTTAAAACTTACTATCCTGTCAGGACTTATACTTAAAGCATTTTTGGATAATATTTGTGCTTTTATTGCAATTTTAGTCGTTTAATGCTCTTATAAATATTTTGGGTCATTTTTCGTCAGTATTTCTGTATTGAATCAGTCTACACGAAAAAGCATTTCAGTAAAACCTAAAACCATAAATTCTTAAATGTATAAAAATATAATTAATACATAGAAAAAAAGGAAAACAAAAAAGAATCAATTTTTAAAAACTCATTTTTCACAAACAAAACTAATATATCAAAAGAAAAAACACGGTGACGGAAAAGTCCGCAATTTGGAAAAGTCCGCAAACAATATAATTAAATTAATTAAATTTGCATCATAAAGAATGGACAGTAAAATTAAAGGCAAAATTGAAACACAAAGATACAAATGGGTAGAAATCCTATCAATTCATGGCAATATTAATTTACTATTTGAATTTTACAAATACTATTCTATAAGTTGTACTCATAATACTCAAATTTGGAAATGTGTGCAAAAAAAATGCACTTTAACATTGAAAATAAATTAAATTAATAATCATTTAAACAAGTCGCAACATTCCCATGATCCTTTTACATCACAGAAATCAAAACAATGCTTATAAAAGAAAAATTGAAAGACTTAGCTTTGAACCGGCACTATACATCCTACACTATTTTATCAGAGACACTAAGTAAACTTGATGTTAGCAGAAGAGTTTGTCTTAATAATGTGGATAATTTAAAGCAAACCATAAGGAACCAAAGAAGCAAAAACAATGAATTGACATTTGAAAATGACAAGGATATACCTTTACAATATATGACATCGATTTCTGGGTATAAATTTGTACACTTTGATGATTTGTGTACAAAAAATAAGCGAGTTGTAGTATTATATAATGAATTGTTAAAAGATAAAATTAAATCATCTGAGTGCTGGTTAGGAGATGGTACCTTTAGGTCGGCCCCTAAAGATTTCTATCAATTATTTGTAATTTATTTCATGTTGAATGGCAAAGGATTCCCAGGTTTTTATATATTACTAAGTGGAAAAACCGAACAAACATATATCGATGCTTTTAAGATTGTAAAGTCATTAATGGATCAGTTTACACCTAAGTTTTTTATTGTAGATTTTGAAAAAGGCATACATAATGGAATCAAGAATGTTTGGAAAAATACAGAAATTTTTAATTGTATGTTTCACTTATCCCAAATAATTATAAGGAGGTTACAGCATGATTAGCTTGCTACATTTTACAGAGAAAATAGGCGATTCAAATTTTATATTAAGATGCTGTTAAGTCTTTGTTTTGTTCCTTTAATAAAGATAGAGAAATATTATTTGATTTTAAAAGAGAGATTATTGATAGAAAGTGGTATGATAGAGGTTAGTAGTTTTTTAGAGTTTTACCAAAAAAATTTTGTATATAATGCCAACAGAATGCATTGGAATGCTTATAGACGTGTTGATCTTCATTTACCCTTAACTACTAATATTTGTAAAGGAACTAACCGTTCACTTAATGAATTAATACCTAAATCACATCCTAAAATTTCAAAGCTAGTTGAAGTATTACGTGAAAGAGATTTTTTAGCAGAACCATCTGTTTTCGACGCATTTTATAAACTAAATAAAACGACGGCAAAAGAAAAACAACAACTAGAAAAAATATAAAATATAAAAGATATTTGTTCTTAAGTAGATAAAAATGAAGTTTGGGAATACCTTGAAAAACTAACATTGATTTATAATTGGTATATATGAGAGGCTTAAATAAAAACATTATTTTAAAAGCTTGTAATTATCTTGTTTATTCCACTATTCAAATATGTAGAAAACAACGTAGACCTGCATTTAGGTACTATTTTACATTTATAATTTTCCCTATTTCACTCCATTTTTTTTATCAAGCGCAATTATACTTATAAAAGAATACAACTTATATTAAATCAACAGTCTCTGTTTTCCGCAAAAATGAACGCATACAACAAAAAAAAAGGCAAATTTATTTTTTTTTCCTACCGTACGTCTATTTTTTAGTAAAACATATAGCAGATATTTTACTGTACTATAATGTTGTTTAACGGTTTTACATGCCTGCATACATTACAGTATATTTTTTAACATCTATTTATTTACATTTTTACACGACCATGTTATTTTTATAGTATAAAATTAATATTTTTTTTTTAATTTTTGTACTTAAAGTAAAGGGAAGATGTAAAATAAGTCATTTGATTATAATAAATAAGTACTAAATTGCAAAATAACATCTAAAATGTAATTTATTGTATCTAAGGACTATTGTTTGCATTGTTTAACGACTTTTCATGCCATAGTTAGTAAAGTATGGATGTTAGGTAAACCACCAAAATAATGGGGTTTGCAACAATCTTAAAATCGAGGCGAACAAATTTTAGGTTGGTATTTGTGGAAGCTTACATGAATATTTTCATATGCATGTTACAACAATTGGCCCATCTGCATATACGAAAATACACAAACTTGGCGTACTATAGTAAAAAAAAATAATAATTTTATTTTATGTTTTGATTTTTTTTCTGTGTTGTATGCGTTATTTTTTGTAATAATACAGGGATTGTGCGTTTAAATAAAGTTTTATTCTTTTTATAGTTAAATTAAGCTTGAACAAAAAATGAAGGAAAAAGGGGTTTGAGTCCAAAAGGGGTACCGAAATGCAGATATCTTAAAAAAACTGTATTTTTTGTTTTTGGTTAGCATACTTTGTAGTATAAAACATAATTGATAAATACTAAAAGCATCTATTGTAAACAAAATTTTAATTTATAACGGTTTAAAACTTAAAATGTTGAAAGTCAACAACAAAAAATTTTTTAAAAAAATATTAAACGCTATTTGTTCTCCATATTTTTATTACCAGAATTTTGAGGCTGTAAAATATACAAACCAAAGATAGTAAATTTGATAGAAAGCCTTATTTATAATAGATTAAATAACTACGCACGTAAATACTATTTTGCATTATCTTTATGGGGTTGGAATCTTCCATAATAAGATTAGCAAAAAATTAAATGCTCGTTTATATAGACATTTACCGGTGAAATTTTTTTTTGCCAATTGTAATAATAAAAAGTATCACGAAAATTGTATAGTAAAACAACAAAACAGTAAATTAAACAACGGTTTGTTATATTAAGCTTTAACCCATTTTGTTCAATTCAAAATATACCGAATCTATGGTATGCCAAATTAAAGGGTGCAGTGACAATTTGTCTATGAAAAAATAAATGAACAAATGTCTCAAACGCGATTTTCTAACGACAATTTAACTAAACAATGCAATGAAATAACTTTTGTAAACAAAATTGTCTAATAAAAACGCCCTACATAAAATAATTTGTAAAACATCTCAAAAGTTAAAAAAACAAATGTACCTGCGAAAAATTGTTGTATTTACCTCTTAATAGTTGCAATCACTTTTTACGTGTCAGTTGATATCTTTTAAAACAGGCGCAATGCAAGTAAATTGATGCTTTTATTTTATGTGTAATTTTCTCAATATACAGAAGTGTAAACCCCAAAATAAACTGCAAGCAAAGTTGTAAATTTTTAATAATTCAACATTGTAACAGATAACTGTCACATCTTTAATTTGCATAATTTGTTCCAGCCTATAGGAAAAATTCTTAAAATTTATAGTACATAGTTCCATTTTATAACATAATGTCAGTTATTTTTTTATCTTTTAATTTAAGCAAAAGTAGTAATAAATAATATGTCATTACAGGTTCTTGTTGTTAAACAGAGCAAAATCATATAAAATGTTACTCCTTGCAAAGTTTAGTTTCACTAACGTGTATAGGTTGTTTGTAAATTTCTGCAGTTTTTGTATGATTATTTTTCTGTTATTCATTTGAAGCTATGAAAACTGTTTATAAAAAATAATAATAATTTTTTGAGAAAATTTGTAAGCATGGTAACCGTTCAATTAACATTTATTACATTTATTTTACAGTTGGTAAATATTTTTATACGTTGTAATTTACTTTCAATGTTGTAATAGCATTTGTGTTTAGGTTTTAAGGCTTGAATTTTTGTCCCAGAGCAATTTGGCCATGAAATTTTGTATAATACATTTTTTAAGTTCATTTTTTACAGCACCTACGAATTCGATGATAAAAAGCTCTGGCTTTTCGATGCTGGCATATCGAAAATTTAACAAAATATGTTTCGGCATGATGTAACTGAATCAAGAGACATACGTAAATTCCCCGTAAAAAATATAACATTAACATTACTTGTTATAAAAAAGCAGTAGATACTGAGGTCCTGTATATTTTATTTTTACCTGGGCTTTGGAAAGATTTTTTAAGATAATTTTGGTTACAGAAATATTCAATTTTTAAACTAAATATATTAACATATAATGTTATCTTATAAAATCTTAACAAAAAATAAGGGTTGTTTTATTAAATAAAAAGCTGTTTCTTAGTGTTTATTAAGTATATCATTAAAAAAAATAAAATAACTTTTTGTCACGTAAAGATATTTTTTTCTTAATAAACAATAATAATATAAAAAATCTCTATAAAAGTAATAGGTACAGATTTATAGGAAAATGTAATAACTTAAACAATGAATTCGTGTCATGTCATGTAAATACTCTATCAAAAAAAATACAATATTTTTCGTAATATAAATATATTTTTTAAAATAAAATATAAAATTCCATGAGATGTAACGATCTAATGTTTTTAGACATTTATGCATATAAAAATCGATCGCGTTTATTTTCTTGTACTTGTTAGTATTGAGAAAAACTTTGAAAATATTTTTTCTACGTGAATATATTTTTAAACAGAACAATAACCTATAAAATCCCTATAAATTCAATCTTAAACCTATTTTATTAAAATTAAAGCATGTATACACAGAGATTGCATTGAGATCTTGTAGAATTTTGTTATCGAAATAAATTAAATAACAATTTGTTTGTAAATATATCTTTACCATAAAATTTATAAATATAACCAACTCATTAAGATATAACAAGAACATATTTTTTTGGAACAATATGCAAGTAAAAATATGTTTTTTTGCAAAATTTTTTAAATTTTTATAATGTAAATAAATACTTTTTAACATAAAGTATAATAAAAAAGAAAAAGCTAAAGCTAAAATAACTAACACTAACAGATTTTATAGTGGCATAATGCATCCGAACAAAAAACCATTTTTTGTGTAGAAGTTATCATTGAATAGATTTTTGAAATGTAATTGTCTTGTAAATATATTTTGTATCTGTTATATTAAATAATATATAACTTCTATAAGATAATAAAAAAAAAGTTATGCAAAAAGAGACAAAAATAAATTTGCTGTTAGATTGTTTTATATGTATCATAAACATAAATTAGTTTATTTTTTGTCAGGTAAATATATTTTTACAATAAAAGATAATAAAAATATATAACCTTAAAGTTTTGGATAAGCATTATGCCGATATTAATACGTGAGGGGGGAGAAGCAATACCAAAAGTCCAAGTTTAAGACCAGATATATTTGCGTTATAATTTTTATAGGTTTGTGTCTTAGAAAAAATCACTTTTTTATTTTTTAAGCCTGATTACTAACTTAAAATAAAAAATTTGCTTAAAATGTCCATAGTTACGTAAACTGGAACGAGAAAAGTTTTTACAGGCAACTAACACCCCCTGAAGTTTCCTGCACGCACTCCCCTCTGGATACGCTTAAATTCCCTAACGCTAAAAGATATGTTGTATGCGATGCAGGCACAAAAAGAAAGAGTTTCTAAGATCGTAGTCAATTTTTTATGAAATAAATTTGTATAATTTTTTTATTTCGCAAATATATTTTTCAACAATAAAGCATAATAATATTTTATATTCTAAGGAAAAAATAAATATTTTAGCAGATTAAAGCAAGTGCACACAGATATTTAAATAAAGTCTTGTTTTTTTTTACATTTTAAAAGTTTTAACAATTTTTTTTTGCCACGTAAATATATTATTAAGCTATAAATTAATATAATATAAGAAATAACCAAGAAGGTAGAACGCTTTAATCTTTTTTTGAAGTGTCAACACAAATATTGTTGTACATTGTGTTTTTAGATCATTTCGCATTTTTTAAAAAAACGTCTTTGTTTTTGTCCAGTAAATATATTTATTAACAGTATAAAATACAAAAATAATAAAATCTCTATAAAAAAAAGAAACCTCTTTCAATGAAGTCTTTTTGCAATAAAATCTGTTAGGTTATTTGGGCTTGCATACTTCTCAGTTTTACGATTTTCATATATTTTTTAACGTAAATATATTTTTTACACCAAAAAATAATAATATATACAATACCTATCATAATTAGCGACAAAAAAAATTGCAAATATCAAGATAGTAGTCACGCTGTTTGTCAACGTTATTGTTCTCTTGTCGTTATTAATATTTGCGTTTGTTTTACTTTCATTTAAGTTTTTTGTAATAATAATATATACAACCCTATAAGATTTTACAAATAATTTTTCCAACGAATTAAAGCCGCATAGTTTACAGGATCTTGTATTTATTTGTTTATTTTAGTTCGACAAAATTTTCATTTATTTTTCGTCACGTAAATTTTTTTTTAGAAAAATAATATATACATTCCCGATAAAAGTTATATCAAAAAAAAATTATAAAAATGCAAAAAGTCAAACATCTAAATCGGTTCATGCTAAGGGATTGCAATACCCGGGGGTACTTGAACCCCAGGAGTAAACAACTCGACTTTTTTCAACCCCCGGGTACCCGGGGGAATTGGGATGGGGATACCCGGGTATTTTTAATACAATTGTAAGTAAAAATATTTACGCTGTATTTTTTTACAAATAGGCATAAGCCGGTTTTATTTCTAAAAAAAGCAGAATTTTGCTATTTTGAAATAATATCTATCTATATTAAAAAGCGAAAATTATTTTTATATATCATTTACATAATATTTTTTCTTTTACTTCTTTCTTTTGCTTTTTTGCAGATTTCGGCATTTAATCCATATGCATATAGTTCTATGCTAAAATTTGTCAGTTTTTTTATTATGTATTTTTAGCCAATAAGATAAGACAAATAGGTAAATACATACGAAAAAGAATGTCATACTGTACACAAAAAGGCATAAATAGGCAAACCAATCGAAAAATTATACTTTTTTATGTATTGAGGTTTTAAAGGCTTTTTTAGATAATTGAAGTTTCGAATTGTGTTTATTCACTTCGTTTATTTATAAACAAAAGAACAAAATTGTTTACAAAAATCTTATTAACCATCGTATACGGTGTTTCTACATAGACAACAATAGTCAATTTTATTGCATGTATAAAAAACTTTTTATACGGAGCTATAAATTCTGTATTAAGCCACTTTTACTAAGTAATAATATATATGAAACTTTTTTTGTACGCAAAATTACTAATTTTTTTTCTATATTAATTTTATATGTAATAAGTTTAACATTTTTAGTTTACCATTTTTAAATCTACAAAACAAGTTTTTACTACACTCTTTCTTACACCCAAAGACCCCGGGGGCATCCCCGGGGTTTAATTTACGTTGGTTTAAGAACTAACTGCTGGTATTTAGGTGCCCGGGGTTCCGGGTATTGCAATCCCTAGTCATGCTTATCTACGATATATCAATAATAAAAGTTTTTTGATATTTTTAGGCCACATAATCATATTTTGTACCTAACAAAGTATTAAAATATTTAATCTTGTAAATAACATATATTTGAATTTTTTAGAAATTAAACCCAACAAATAAAGAATGTTAGTTTAATTATTGTTATATTCAATTTCAACAGAATTCGCGAAAAAAATTTAGTATTAAAGTCCTGTTCCGATTTTTCCACATGGAAATATTTTGTTTTAAAAATCGGCTAAAGTGTTTACCGTGTCACCCCAGGATAACCCCAAGGGGAATTATCACACGAAAACTTTTTTACATATATTTTACACCCCGTTTTAATAACTAGGGTTTTTCATTCGGCTTAGGTCAACCCTTCAATTATGTGTTGATAAATATAATCCTAGGTTACTCAAATCTTTTGCAAACATACTTTCACCTAGCCTGAAAAGATAGGAACAGGGATTAAGTTTTTTTTTTTGATGTTTTGCGATATTTATATTTTTAATGCCTATAAGATGATGCATACTTTTTTTAATAGAATAAAAGCATTAAAAAGAAGATTACTCTATGCGTTTGCGATTATTTTATCAGTTTAAATTACTTTTTTTTTACTACGGAAATATATTTTAACCAATAAAAAATAAAACCATAATAAACCTCTGTAAAAATTAACAAAAATTTTTTTTTTGTGCTTAAAAGCACATGAAAAATAAAAATTTATCGATTTTGTAATTAATTTATCAAAAAAAATAAAAATAAAAGATTTGTTATATTTATATATATCTTTTAAATAATAATATAAAATAAAAAAACATCCCTACAAAAGCAAAAAAACCATATTTATAAGGATGTATGTTTTTAATTAGAAATACTTGTTTAGGCAGTGTTTTTTGCAACATCATAAAAGCTAACGAAATTTTTTTTTTCACGTAAATATATTTTTTTGTTATAAAACAGAATAATAATACTTTATGAACCCTATAAGACCAAAAATATCTATATTTTCATTTTGAGTTCTGCATAAAAATACTTAGAAAACTTTGAGTT
>JAQFYM010006046.1:0-12280 GCA_034694785.1 Agrenia bidenticulata
TTTACAGGCTCACATGAAGGCGAACATGTTTTTATTGCACGAGAATGATATTTGTGTAAAATTTGCGCTCCATGTACAATATTTTACATGGTTTTACCTATAAAATTTATGACTCAATTTATCTACCTGGAATTTGTAAACATTTGTACGCAAAGCAAAGAATCAGTTAATGGTAATGTCAGCAAATAATAGTGGCTATAAAATAAAATTACGTTCTTATTGTATTTTTCATAATAATTACCAATCATAATTCTTTTTACAAAATATGACAGACCCAAGGCAGTCATTTGTTGCAAAACCTACCGAAAAAGTATTTTTTTTATTCCTTAATGTAAAAAAGACTCAAAATTTTTAAAAACTCAGTATAATGACTAAAAAAAATGTACGACGAAGAAAGATGTAAACACCATTTTAGAATGCAATTTTGTAAAAACACGAATTTAAAAAAAACTGTTAAAACATTTTTTTTAAAATATATTGTACGCATTCTATACCTTTGTTTTATAAAATTATTTGTAAAAGCAACAATAAGCACAGATATATAATCCTATTTAACATAAGTCGAAAATTTATTTGTTACATATGCAGTTTTGCATTGCTATAGTATTGTGTTATATGCAATGCGATGAATATAGAAAACAAAACCTTCTTACACGAACTCGGAAACATTGTAGACGACCTTTAAAGTTACTTTTAAAATTATTTAAAATCAATTTTTGGGTTATACGGAAAAAAACATAGCACTTTTTGTATGTTGAAACATTAAAACCAATTCATGTATAAGCTTGTACGCATTCTACACATGCTAATTTGTTACTCTAGAATTGTTCATATATTTTTAAGGCGTAA
The DNA here is from genome assembly GCA_034694785.1 of Agrenia bidenticulata. Lineage (NCBI taxonomy): Eukaryota > Metazoa > Arthropoda > Collembola > Entomobryomorpha > Isotomidae > Agrenia > Agrenia bidenticulata. The sequence continues at coordinate 850 of JAQFYM010006046.1, forward strand.
AAGAATGTTACACCGGTAGATAATGCCTAAGATGTACTTGATTCGCTGTGTTGGTGGATTTATTACACAATTGTTGTAAAATGTTTAATAAAAAACACTGTTTTAAAGTGCTATCGTAGCTTTTACTACATGCTTTTGGTAATTATTTACGTCATAATTCAGTCTATAGTTGCAGATTTATGCCAAATTTTGTACTATAAGACAGGCAGAGGATGCAACCAAAAAACATAAAAGAAAAAAATTACACGTCAAAATAAGGCAATATAAGTTTTTGCTTCGTGTAAAAAAATCTTGGTCAATGTTTTGTAATAATTTTTGTCTGTAATTACTAAAAATCAAGGAAACACGTAAAACAAAATGCTGGTTTAGCTAAAAAGACTTTATTAGAATTTTTGTGGTTAATCCCAAAATAGGAAGGCTGCCCAGCAGATATATTTTACTAAACTCTTTAGGGGTGTTAAAAAACATTCGAAATTTGTATCTGCATACCATGGGTATAATTGATAAACATGCCCAAGATTTACAATTTTTACCCCTTTTATTTAATATTTCACAGAAAACAAAATTGTTTCTCTCATGGTTTAATTTTTAAAACAAAATGGTATTTATATGATAAAAGAGTAGTACATAGGTGTCGGTAAAATATTATAAAAACACTATTTTTTACTTGTATAGAAAATCAAAATAAACTACGAGTATAAAACAGTGATTTTTGTGACATAATACAGATTAGAAAAAACACTATGGTTCTGCTCAGCCCTTAAACTATTCTTCAGTAGCTTTTTGGTTATATTGTTACATGTTTAAAAGTTGTTTAGACCGTCTTTGTTTTTTGCGAATTTTTTTACATCTTTTTGTTTTGACTATTAAGAAACGATCATAATCACAGGTAAATTTTTTTATTAATCATACAGTAATAAAAAACTGCCAAAAGTAATAACTGCACTTTTTTCGGTCAATATAACGTTTAGCTTATTATATATTTTTTTTGTGCGTAATTTGTGATTTTTATGCAAGGATAAAAATATGCATTGAGAATATGGGCAAGCTTTAAAATTGTTATTACAGCCTATTATTGTCATTATGGCCATTTTTAATACTTCCTATAAAAAAACTGCGTTTTTATATCAAAAATTTATCTTACTTAGGAATTTTTAAATTTTGAGTGTGGCTTTGTAGCTATAAATTTTGTGTAATTTTACGTGCGTTAATTAATTTCTAAAAATGGTACTAAAAAAACTTTTTAAGTTTTGTAAACAAACAAAATATTTATCATTTAATCATTATCGTATCGTTTTATATTTGCATAATCGGTACATTTTTACCCAAAGTATTTTAAATTATTCATTTTATTTTTAAACTTTTATGAAGAGAATCTGAATGTATCGCTTAATATGTGTACCCCTTGACAATGTTACGTTGGCTAATAGTTACGCATAGTTTGATGTTAAACTATTTGTCATGTTGTTTTTTACACAAACTTATACATCTTTCAGAATTAGGAATTGTCACCATGGGGCGAAAATTCAGTTTCTAATAAACAAAATATAGAATTGCCAAAAAAAGTCCATACGGATGCATAGTATTGGAAAGTAGAGCAAAATAGTCGATACTTCTAGCTCATCATGTCCATATATTGTATGGCCATAATAGCAGGTGAAACATTATGGACTCGCTATTTTTGCTTTAAAACGTTAATTCTAAATGCTGCCATGTATTTTCGGCACTCTAAACAAAAACTAGGTTATCTCATTTAGTGCAATTATTCTATAAACAGATAGCGATGATATAGGATGTTATCCAAAATACGATTAATACATGAAGTGGTATTTAGGAAGGGGGGTCAAAGTTTTAATTCACCAGTAGTGATATCCGTAAAATTTAGGGGCAGGGGTGCAAATTTAACAAAAAGAGCAGCTAAAAATACATGCGAATCAGCATATCAGCCAAATTTTATGGTTTTCTACGTTAGAATTTTTGTTTTTTAAAAATACGATAGTCAATTTTTATGTATAAAAAAACTTGCACAATAGTTTAAATGCTTTCGCTGTAACATAAACCTGCAGTAGTTGTTGTTAAATACGCCAAAAAAAAATTTAGGCAGGTAGCAGTAAAAGTAACCGTATAAAGTTCCATTATATTTTTCCTTTAGTTTTTTTGTGTTTTTTGTTTTGGAACGTTATATTAAGAATTATTGTTTAAAAAGAACAAGTGATGCAATAAACAAAAGTGGTTTCTTTGTGTCAAACAGAATTAGCTGCTCGGGATAGGGTGTCATTACATTTCAGAAGACGTTTTTAATGTTGTATCTCTATTAATAATATGTAGTTAATATATTTTGCACAGTAGCACACACAGAAATTCTTGACCCAGGTTATAATCAGTGTTTTTTACATAAATTTGGGCTGTAAAAAACCGTGTTTTTTATGTTTTTTATGTTTTTTATGTATATTTTTTTTCTGGAAAAATTCCTATATAAAATTTGTATTCGGATTCTTAAAATAAGAAAAATTTCTGCCCAAAAAAAAAACCTATTCATTTAGGCTAAAAAATTTCCGCAGAAGGACGGTGGGCCCCCCCCCCCCCCAGAAAACCCGACAGCCCGTAACCTAGGCCCCTTGTGTACGAGAGTGCTTTTGCACCAGAAACAACTTTTAAAGAGCAAACAACATGTTTACTCATTTTTTTGTAACAATATTTTACGTGTTCGTAGAAATTATATTTTCAAATTATTTGAGGAAAAAAGACCCGGTAGATTTTTTTTTTAATTTTTTTATTTGGACTGCAATTCTAACATTGCTTCATGAAATTAACTACAAATAAGCAAAAAAGATTTGTACGACTTAACTGCAAATAATGTTTTACCGAAAATAAAAAAAATATATTTTTATAATTTAAAAAAACCATAGAGCATTTGCTTTCCAACATATGAACAGTATAAGAGCAAATTTTTTAACAATTTGCAAAAATTTTATATTTTCTTTTATAGAATGATACAAATTAAACCGTTTTTTATTTGTTGTTAACATTTTTTAAATTATCATATAACGCCAACGCCACTAAAAAACTTTAAAAAAAGTATTGATCGTACTTTTAAACCCACAAATGTGACTGAAAAGCTTAGGCGTTCCGACTTTTAGTTTGTTTTTTTGTTAGCCCACATTAAGCAAGGGCCAAAACCCAATATTAAATTAGGTTTTTTTATATACATGTATTACTATATATAAATACTAATGGCAGAATACAACACCAAGTCCTGCGTCTGTAATTAAGACTTTGCCGCAAAACAAGTTTTTTTATACATTCGAGTCTATTTTTTAAAAAATTATATATTTTAAAAATATATAAAAACTACTTGTTAGCTGCAAACTTATAAAAAACTATGATTTTTGGCGCTCTTACTCATAATTATAATTTTCTTGTATTACTGTACTTATATATCACTAGCAATTATGAATACAGTGGAAATCTAGAAAATACTTTGTTTGCAATCTCTCTACGATTAACAACCATTTTTAAAAATTAACAGTAACTTTCGTTTTTTGTAAAAAATTATGGTTGCTAAATACAATTTTACAAATAATAATATGAGATAAAAAGTAATAAAACTTTTTTCGTAAAAAGATATACGTTTATTATGACCCAGCAAATATTGCAACTGTACGCATATATAACCGTTACTAAACGCAAAAAAAAATATATTTAGTTTCTTCTTGGCAAAAATAACTCTAAAAACTAATTCTTTGTTTCTAAAGCATGTTTGATACATATTTGCCAAAAACAGATGTTACACAGCAAAAAAATTGAATATACAAATATTCTATGAATACATACTTTTTGCAGCTCAGATACTTTTTTGCGCTTTTTTTCGTATCAAGGTTCGAAACTAATACACAAAAATAACTAAATCTTCAAGTTCAAACAAGTTTCTCAGCTTTAACATCAAACAAATAGAATCTGACTGTTTTTTTTTTTAAAAAAAGCTGCATGCGCATTTGAAAACAGATTTTTTAATCAACAAGCAAATCGTTAGTTGTCAATAGTTTACAAAAACCTTGTAACCTTTATGTTAAGTACTCGAATCAAAAAGTGCATGTAACCTTATTATTACAAACTCAAGCATAACCTACAATAAAGATTCTAAAATATCAGAATTAACACATTTTTTATTTTTTAAAAAAAGCGCCTATAACAGCGTTTTTGTAAAGTTTGCAGAAAATAAAAAAAACAAGCTACATATAGCGCTGTGCTAGCATCAGATGCTTTAGCATACAAAAAAGCGTAAAAGAGCTAAAATGTGCCATAGAAGTTTTTTTTTGTAGATTAAATTGCTGTTAAATGCATATATATTGTTTTAAATATGAAAATATATTTTGTAAACACATACAAATTGTACACGGAAAAAAAACTTGCTTTATTGTCATAGTACGCCTATAAAATGTTAATTCCCATTTTATTGTTGTTATTAGCTCGGGTCCTTTTTTTCTTCTTATTTAGAAAACCAATTTAAAAATTCTCTTTATTATCAATATGTCTTTTATGGACCTTTAATCTTAAACTGAAACATGTAGCTCAACTAAAATTGCATAACTTTTTAGAAAAGGTAGGTTTTTTTCCATATTATCATGGCATTTACTAATCCCTACTTTTACAGGTCTTTTTGGCTCACTGAGTAGTGGTATGCCTGCAGCGCTCTGCCCTTGCCTACGATTGAAGACCTTAATCCCGCTCCAGAAGCGTAGCGACGCTTCTGGAGCTAAATTTAACCCCCATCTTTTTTGTTCGGGATTAGGGTCGTGGGCTTTCAGCCCAAAAATTGTATTTTTTCTTAAATATGTTTATATTTATGTTAATAATGTATTGTTATATAGTAAAATTATTGTGCAATATACACAAAAAAAGCAAATTAATTACAAATTTTCAAAAGTAATTTTTAAAAATGTAAAAACCGTGAAAATGTTATAACTATATTTTTGAGCTTATGAGGTAAATATTATACTCTAGCTCGGCTGAAAAAATATATCTGAAAAATATAACAACAAATACATAAAAAACAGTCACAAAAAAAAATTACATCTGCAGTTTATTGTTTTCTATAGTACCCGTTTATTGTTAACAAAAAAAGGACACATGAATCAGTAAATAGTATAAAAATGAATCACAAATATACAAAACTTGTAATACTTGTAAAACACATTTAGTTTTTGTTGCGTTGTTTTCAACCGGGGTTGCATTGTTATTTATTCAGTCTACGAGTCAACCCGGGTTGATATTCTTTCTGGAAAAGCACTTGTACTAATATTATATACCCTGGTTATATAACTTATTTTAAAACAAACCTCTGTCTGATCTGGGTCGCTTTTACGCTTTAAAATCATCCTAGGTTATATTTCAACTTTACTAATCGGCCTTTACACCCCGGGTTGAAAAAGTCGGAACTGGGCCTTAATAATAGGTCCAGAACTTTTATACGTTTCTCAAATCAAACTTTTATACCGTTGAAAAGCCCTCAATTTACAAGCCTTATTTTTGTAGACTTCGTAACTCCTAAAATGACAAAGACACGACGGGTAAAATATTAAAATTCAACGCCTTTAGACGTCAAGATAAGACAAAAAAGATACTGGTAGTTAATTGTTTATTTGTGGAGTATTAATAAATTCATGCATACTGACTTTAAAATAGAATTATATATTTTTAGGTATATAAGCAATTTGAAGAAGTTGGTTAACTCTTTTTTTGCACAAAAATTTTGAAAAATAATTTTGTCAAGTGTTTTTCATTGCGCAATGCAACTGTAAACAACACCGAATATAGTTTGTTTGACAAAAAACGTCGTCATATGTCATTGTTACCTTACGGGGTCCGAAGCAATCCTAAAGAAAATTATACAACGTGTAATTTTGCAATAAGGAATCGATTAAGAAATTGGTTATAAAATATTGTAAAATAAATTAAATATTGATTGAATAACGACATTATATTGTGACATTATAATTACAATATATAAAAAACAATTATATTATTGGAAGCCTTTGTGACATTGCAGTTCTTTGTTTGTGTGCAGATGCAATGCTATTGTGGACATCTTATTGGTTGTTGCTATTAGGTTATATATAGTGTTTATGCATGGTTTTTTTTAGATATGAACAAGTAAAAAATTTGCTAAACAGTATAGTAGCAAGTTAAAACGACTAAAAGAACGGCAAGTTTGGCAAATTGATCTAGACTAGCAGAATTATTGTGCATGCAGCGTAAAATTTTACAAAATAAAAAAAATAGTATCTTTTCATAGAGCAATAAAATGTTAAACTATAAATAAGTGTTTATATCTTATGTCATAGCTTACAATTTTTTTACATGACATAAGTTTAAAAGACAATATATTTAACATTAAGTTTGTCATAAAAAAGTATACTTTATACAAAAATCTTATGGGGATTATACCCAATTTAAAATTACAGCTATTTCTTACGAGGAAGGGTGAGACTGTCTTTACCTATCCCCCTCCCCGCTTCCTCAACCAAGCACCCGTCTTTTTCCCTTCTTATTAGTACACCACTGGGAATGACTTTCAGTAAAACGATCTTTTTAAGAACACGGGGGGTCTAGACCTTTCCTATATTATTATTAAATTCTTGTTAATGAAAAATTAAAAAAAAAAATTTATTTCCTAAACTGTAGATGATTTTATAGTTTTTTTGTATTTTATGATTATTTATTGCATCAAAATAAAAGACAATCTAGTAGTTTAAATCGTATAGAATTGCAAAAACATAAAAAAAAATATTTAACATTTTACTGATTGCAACTTCTAGCTTTTTACTACGTTAAGTCTATAAATCATACTTTTTTTGTATGTAATATAATTTTAATAGTCACAAAATCATATTGTATTTGAACGTGTTTACGAAATTCATACCAAATAACAAGCATGGTCAAACAAATCGTTGAAATAAATAAAACAAATTTATAATTCACAAAATCACTATAAAATTAATTTTGATCATCTTTGAAAATATTTTATTTTAGAAGAAGTAATAAACGAGAGATCCAAAGAAAAAAAGAATAATAAGGTTTTACAGCAAAAAATATAAAAAACAACTCTTTTCAGGCAGGATGATCAGGTTCTGGGTAAGGGTATGGCTTGGTGCATTTTGCACAAACAGCATAAAAAAAAAAAGAAAACACTTTGCACACAGTCACAAAATCAACAAAAAATACATTTAAAAAACATAATCCCGAAAAAAATGTAATAAAATAATATAAACATAAAATTACGCAAATTGACAGGAATGAAGAATAATGCCAAATACTGTTTCTTTAAAATATTTTTATTTTTTATAAAACGTGTTCAGTAAGGGCTTGGTATAATTTGCGGCGTTGATTTATTTTGCTGCGTTTTACTTTTTGCTTGGACCCTCGTTTGAATAACAAAAAGCTAATATGTTCCTAACCATACATAACCTAGTATGCAATACTGCAAATACATACCTTAGTAATCTATTCCTTTGTCATATAGGATTTACTTTTTTTTTTTGTTTTTCCTAACACTAACCCTACTAGGTACCCATATCCTACCCCTTACCCGTTACTTGCAAGGAGTTAAATCGTGTTCGGAGAATCTTTTTTTGGATGTGTTTTTTGCTTTTTTTTTTTGTTTTTGGCTCATTTTTTTGTCTATTTTTTTCCATTTTTTCTGGGATTATTTTTTTAAATGTATTTTTTGTTTATTTAGCTGACTGTGTGCTTAGTTTTTTTTTTTTTTTTGTATATCATTTTGCTAATGGTGCAAATTGCTCAGCCCAAAGAAAAAGAGAATAATAAGGGTTTACAGCAAAAAATATAAAATCAACTCTTGTCCAGGCAGGAAGATCAGGTATTTGGGGCGTGGTTATGAGAATATATCTATTGGCGCCAATTACTTATTTTTTATGCTGATAATGACCATGTAGTAAAATATGGCATCAGTTAAAAATTTTCTTTGATTTTTTCGTGCGTCGATCACTATTCCCTGCAGCTATAACAAAAGGTAACGAATAAATATGCAAGAAATAACTTTTAACATTGAAGCTGTGTTCTAAAGTCTTATACTAAAAATCTAAAAAGAAAAAGTCATAATATTGTAATTTACATAAAAAAGTGGTTTTTTGCATTGTCTAATAATTATAAAAAAATCCTAAAAATTTTAATTTGTTGTTGCTGTGAATTTTTCTTGTGCCTTTAAAAGGCAATAAAAACTGTACGGCAATTAGAGGTGGCAAATGTCCGAACCAAACCGAACCGAAAAAAAAACTAAAAATCTTTATCAACCCAAACCGAACCGAAATCCCAAAACCTTAACCGAAAATAATATGATAATTTTTTTATCTGTGTAGCAATAAAAATTCTTGCAAAAATTTTCTAGTCGAACCGAACCGAAACCTCGGATCGGTTCGGTTCGGGTTTTTTGGGCATAATTCAGACCTCTAACGGCAATTGATTTTTCCTTACGACGAAGAAACATATATAACATATAAATGCAAAGCAACTACAAAATAAAAAATAAAACCATCCAAGCAAAAGATGTTGTAAATTTTTTATTTTTTAAAAGCTGTCACTGTTCTTTTTTTGTTGTAGTTTTGTGTCGTCGTTTATTTTACTTTTTTGAAAACAACAGTAATGCTATAAAAATGTTTTTTTGCTTGGTTACAAAGAAGAACACTAGAAATCAGCATTTGTTTGCATTTTATGGCTTTTAAATGTATATAAAGTGGTTTAAATTAGTTTATTTTATGATCGAAACCGACGAAAAAACAAACACAAAGACGTAAGGGATATATCACTTACAGGCATAATTCAAAAAATTATGCATATAAACAATAACATATATAGCGACATGTTATTTTATTCTAGTTTGAAAAAAAAAATAAGTAAGCTTTGCGAATCTAACATTTGAAAACACCTATTTTTAAAGAAATTTAACTTAATAGCAAAAAAAACAAATTATGCTAAATTCTCATTCATGGGAAACTTCTCCTTGCAGCAAAGGCCCATATTATATGTTCAGTAAAAAAACAGTCCTATCTAGTACATCCCCAAATATCTAATACTTTATTTTGTTTTTTACTATAAGTTTTTTTTTTGCTTTAATGTATAAAAATATGTACGAAGGAAGTGTGTAATTGTTGAATCATTGCAAACTTCTTTTTACTGTGTGAATATTGCACACGCAATTATAACTGTTTTTTGCAGTTTTGAATAAGAGAATGATTTTGCAATCTATACAAAACGTATTTTTAAAAAATATTAGTTTTATCTATTCTACTGTTTCAATAAAAAAATGTTAGAAAGAGAAAATATGCCTTTCAAAATTTGAAGATTATTTGCATTTGCGCTTTTATTGCGTTCTTTTTTCCAATACGTATATACATGGTATCTTTTGTTGCAAAAATGCAACTTTTACAAAGATTTTTAACTTGTTATTCTAAAAAATAATATTTAGGTAAATTCCCTTATAACAAAATTACAAATATTTTTGTTTAGTATTATGTACGGATGTTCAAGTTTGTCTGTATATATTTATACATATTAAAATCTGCATCAAGCAAAGCAATAAATTTAAAATACTTTAGGAAACAGTAATGCAGTTTTTCGGCTTTAAATGTAGCTTAACCGGTGCCTATAAAAAGATTATGAAGTCCTTTGTTATTTGAAAACAATATTAAGGCCGCGGCAAAACAACAAATTCGGTAAAAGTAATACGGAGAAAAAAAAAATAGGCTTTACTTATAATATATATTTTTTAATTTTGTAATTGTACAAGTTATGTAAGTTAGAACATTTTTATCACAAATAAAGGATTTTTGTGTTCGTAAAAAATATATCTTTGGTGTACATAATAGCTTTTACATATATAAATGTTACAGCCTGCGAGCAAACATGCATATTTTTTTGTACATGTTTTTTCAGCTACGACTAACATTAAATCGTGCAGTTTGCGCGCGTAAATCAAATGGTGTTACGCGCTTTTTTTACGTTACTGGACATTTTTTATAGTAAACGAATTAGGGGGAATAAAAATCAAAAAAATGTAAACTTTTTTTGTATTTTTACATTTAAAATGAAAAAATAAAAAATCCATATTTTATTATTTTTGATAAAATTAAATTTTACATCATGTATAAATTAAAAAGCGCAAAACTAAAAACTGTCTTAACAACCGGTATTAATTGTTTGTTGTTGACATATTGATTATATCCTTCATTATACAATATGCATGCGTAAAATATTAATAATTTTTTTTTATACAAATTCTCTTATGAAAGCTACAAAAAACTGTTAAATTACAAATAATAAAATAGCGGATTTTCAAAAAATTGGCAAAGCTACAGGCATAGATACAAGTATAAAAGGTATTAAGTTTTTTTAATAAAGCAAGAACATCCAATTAGACATAAAAATCCAAAGTATGCAAAAAAAGAAGTTTGTTGTAAAAAATATCTTACTTCATGCACAAAAAAAGTCTAAAAAAAAACCCAAATGTTTTAAAATACACTAATAACTGCAAGACTTGTAGGTAGTATCTAGTTTCTGCGAAAGTTTGGCATATAAAAAATACTAACGAAATGCCTTTTACAGAAATAGAAGCCTTTAAAGGTATAATAAACACTTAATTCAATTGCTGATGTTTGCGTCTACTTTTGTATAATATTACTATCGCGATGGTGATGATGATTTTTCTTGCTTTGATGCTCGACTTCTATTTTATTTTAAAAAATACCTCATACAAAAATGTGCTGTCTTTTTACAGTTTGTCATTCATTGAGAGGTATAAAATCTCTACCAAAAAATAAGTGACATTTCGGCAAACTTGTTCTAATACCCGAATTCCTACGATCTGCATTTTAATGCAAAAAATTCTTTCCGGTCGAATTCTAGTTGTTTTTTAGTGCTAAGTAAGTTTTTAAAACAAACCCACTGATTTTTTTTTGTGTAAACTATCCAGGAACTTTACCATACTAAATATCATAACAGAAATGTAAAAAAAGCAAATACTAGTTTAAGCTCAATAAATATATGATTTTATTAGAACCGATCTGTTTATATGCATTTTTTTTTATAAAACCTGAACATATTGATTGCGCCATTTGTTAAAACATTAAAAGCGCAAATTTTCAGAACCACGCATGTTCATAAAACAAATGAATTATACTGACTACAATGCAAATTAATATAGTTATATGATGTAGATTGCGCAAAAACTGTTATGGAAAAACCGGTACTCATAGTTTTTTTATAATCGTAGTTAAACAATTATAAAATTATAATAATTATTTTATATGCCTTTTATTTGATTTTTATACATAATTTAAAAATGATAAATTAATATGACTGCTCATATTTTCTACTGTTTTTTTTTATCTTGTTAAATGACTTTAATGTGCAATTT
>JAQFYM010006047.1:0-12280 GCA_034694785.1 Agrenia bidenticulata
TGCTTTGTTAGTAGTTTTTTGTCTGGTGTATAACACGTCAATTTTCTGAATCCGTTGTTTATTATTTAGCAAAAATATCGTTGCATAAAAAGGGCTTAAATACAGCTATCAAAGGATTTTTTTGCTAGCAATTATTTATTTACTTTTATATAACAAAATTAAGCTATCCTAGCTTGTCTAAAAGTAAAAACTGTCAAATAAAAAGCAGTATTTTGTGCATTTAAGGTCACGTAATTTTACACTGTCAATTTCTATTTATCAGTATTTAGGTAACTTTAAAACTGTTGTAGTAAAGTTTACTATGTAAAAAGCAAGACTGGGCTCAAAGAACATTTCGATCTAATGAGTGGCAATCTATATTACTATTTCATTAATATATGCATCTGGGTCAATAAAAAATGCCGTATGCGTTTTATAGAGGTTTGCAAAGCATTCTAAAGAAATATGCACAATCCGATTTTGCATTATATTTGATGATCTATTCTACATATTTGTTGTCTTGTTTTTATTTTACCTAAAAATATTATACAGTTTTGTACATCAACGGTAAGTTTTTTTTTATGTTATTGACGGCAATAGAACTGGCATAAACAGTGTTTATAGTTTATTATAAGGTGCCCTGTAAAAATGCTAGTATTTAGGTATTTCTTTAAGTTCGCAGAATAATTTCGGCAAAAAACCAGATTATTTTTTTTAAAAACCTGATAGTAACCAGATTTGTTTTAGATAGTTGCATGAGCACGAACCTAACAAATAAAATTGCTCTTATAGATTTTAAAGAATAAATATTGTTAATACAACATTTTTTGCGTATAACGAGTTACTTTAGTAAACCTTCTATTTTATCGCAAGACTTTTTTATACCATGTGGTATACAAATTTAGATATATGTGGTTTCATTGGTGTCGTTGGTGTTGTGATTAGACAGTTTGCATGTTTGGGCTATATTTTATACTTATTAGACTATAAAAATACAAAAAATGATTAATGCACAATTTAAGTGCTTAGTGAAACAAAGATAAGTATTTCTTTTGTATTTGCTACGTTTTTTTAAAAGATAAAACAATTTTAAATTTTCGATTTTTTCTGGCATTACTTGGTTTTTATTTATGAAAATCTCGAATAGTGCTTAAAACTACTTAATATAAAAAACTACAATAAGTTTTTTCTTTCTTTTTTCTAAAATGTTTTTTCCACAAACCTTTAATTTTTTTGCTACCTATGTAAAAATAATATCTTTATTAAACGCATTTATCAAAAAAAAATTAGAAAATCTATGTATATCAAAATCTATTGTAACATTAATTTTTTCGCTCTCTTATAACCACTAGAAAAATAAAATCGCCATATTTTACTAACAAAACTTTATTCTCTTGCCAAAAAAAAACCCAGAAAAATAAAAACTGGTGATCAAAATACCAGAATGGCATCCCTGTTGACTACTAGCATTTAAGAAAAAATACAAATATTTTACGCAAATAAAACATAATAAAAAAGAACCCTTTTATTATGATGGTTTGTAGAAATATGCCATTTAATCAAAAATTTTGCATTGGATTTATAAGTTATGTCAACAAAATATAATTGAAACACTAGATTTAATATTATAAATAAATAAAACCAAATTATATAAAGTCTAAAGGACACAGTATGGTTATGTATTCATATTTCTAGTTTTTTAAGTCTTTAGGTACTAACATACTTTTTTCATAAAAAACAGAAAAACGTTGTGAGATTATATGAGACTTAAATATTACATTTTCTTTGTATTTCGCAACAATTCTTTTTTTGCGACAGATATATCTGATGCTAGGCCTGAAAGATTTAAAATACAAATCTTTACTAAGAATTTTTATATCTAACTTATTGGTTGTTTAATTGTTTTTTACAAGATTTTTATGCTTTAAATAATAATATGTTGTCAACAAAAGCGGAAAGCTAAATATTTCTAAATGAAAATGTCTCTTAAACATGTTTGTATGCAAGTTTTTTTTTGCAATATTTTACTCATCTTTAGAGATTTTCTCGTATAATAGTTTAGTTTAATAATTTAAGTATCACAAAATGATATATCTAAGCTTTTACCAATCCGTTAGCGTACAAGTATGGAGTATATAAAATGAAGAAATAATAATTACCGTTTTCAAAATCATATAATTGCTTTTTATTATAGGTTTTACAGTTATGCCAATAAAAAGTACACTTTTTGTTGTAATTTTGACATTTTTTACAATTTTGCACTATAAATTAGTTTTACAGTATTTTGTTAAAGCACAAGGCATGAAGCGTGTGTTCTTTACTCAATTTAAAATATTTAAATTATAAAAAAATTCATGCATAAAAGTAAAAGCAATTTTCATGAAAAAATAGCCACTATTTAGTTAAAATTATAGCCACAATAAACATGATTATATTTATACATTTTGAAATTCTTTTAAAAAAAGATTATTGTTGCCCAACTCTATTAAACTTGGATGCTAGCGCAAGCCATAAAAAGGTAAAATAAATTGATTTTTTGCTTTTACTAATATATCGTAAACGTTACTGAACATATAAATTAATTACAACTTTCCTATTGATTCATCTATGCAAACTTTCTACACGAACTTTCCCTTTTTTTAGCTAAAATGTTGTTTCTTGATGCTTATAAAGTCTGAGCGATTAAAAGACGAGTTAATCTTCAAATATGTGTTATTTAATAGCATTTTATTCTAATATTTAATGAATATATCTATTTACACCTTTTCGAGTTGTTTTTTCGCAAAAGTTTTTTTTATGCCACATTATAAATTTTTTTCTCTAAAAATTAGATTATCTGTATGTAATCGTAAACCTAAAATTCATGGAAATTGTAATTTTTTACTTATTCAGCGATTTTCTACTCTTGCACGGTATTGAAAACACACTAAGTATTTGCAGCTAGTCAAAAATATTAATTTTGGTTCGCGGTCTATATTTTATATAAAAAAAAACAAAAATATGCTCAATAATGATTTAATTTTTTAGTTTTTAGATTTTTCACATAGATTGAAAATTGCAATATGGTTTTAACTAAGAATATATTTCTTTATATAACTACACTACGCGGATAAATAGCAAAAATGGGACGTGATATGGCTGTAATACTATTAAAATATATTTTGAAAATTGTTAAATTTTATATTTTATATTTCATGAATATATTTTTTACAATCTTTTTATATACGCTAGAGATTTTCGCAAAAAAATTATATTTTAAGAGTTGTTGCCCGTTTTTCGGGGTAAAATAGCATAGATAGCAATTATACGGTGTCTTAATAATTTATTGTTTTATTTCGATATAATTGGTGTTATCTCAAAATAAGAATGATTTAAATTATGCTTACTACAATAATAAAATAAATTTATTTATATAAGCTTTACTCTTTTTATTTCAATTTATTAGTTCTTTCTCCATATGTTAGCAAGAAATGCAAGAAACACCCGCACCACAGCCCCCTAGGAGTAAAAGAAGCAAGGTACAATGAGCTGAACTAGAAAGATGAAAATATTCATAACACATTTGACATAAATATAGATATATATATGATTGACCTGATGATGTTTTTGATCTTTATTATATGAGAATTAGCAGGCGAAAAATGGGATTGATGCAATCGTAGAGAATTTTTTCCGCGCCTAAACAAACAATAAAGCAGGAAACATAAAACAAACAGCTACGACAAACTTTATAGGATCAATTTAGTAACAATTCTTAATATTTATATAACCAAGTTAATTTTTACTATCAATAAAGTTCAATCTAACAAATATAACATTGCCTAACAACAATAAAATGTAATTTTATAGCGTACAATGGTATTTTTAAAAATAAAGTATTAAATATAATTTTCTTTCTTCATTATTTCATTTTACTGGCTTAAATTTGTACTCATTAATTCCAATACTTTTAACTATAATATTATGGAACCTGATAATCCACGAAACTTTTGATTTACCTATTCATGTCTGACTTTTTAGTTTATGTAATATAAGAGGGTCCGTAGTAGGGTTCGTAAACCCGGGGCCCCGGGGTTTTTAAGATTTTTTGAAAAATATCTACCCCGGGGGTTAATTTTTAATACTTTTGCATTGTATAAATGCTTGTATTATAGAAAAAACTACAAAAAAATTTTCACATTTCTCTTGTTATTGAAAAAAAATACGCTTATGACCCGGCGATATACAAAGTACTTACATATATACAATTGCAGATTACAAATGATTCCGTATAGATTACAAAGGAAAACAAAAAGCTAGATTACAAGATCTAGTTAATAAGTCTAACCTCTAAATACGTAGTCGCCATAAATTCATTAATGAGTATAGTATCAAACAGAAAAATATAGAGGATAAAGCAATTATTTTTCGAGTAAAAAATCGAAAGCTGTTAAAAAAAAAGGATTCTCTACGAGAAATTTAAATAATGACGGTTTTTTATAGATTCGTAAGCTATTTACTTTAAAATTATATTATCAGTTTTTTATTTGTTATGAAAACATAAAAAAAACTTGCGCGTCAAGGTACTGGTTTTGTTACTAAGGTCTTGCTGTTGTAAAAATGCAAATGAAGATAAACCTATGCAAGCTTCTTACATTATTTGTTTTTAAAAAGAAAATATACTTCAATTTTAAGAACCCGACAATTACTACAGTGATATGGCTTAATATATCAATAAAAGATAAATTTAACATTCCATAATACTTAAGCGAAATACATGTTTTTTGAAATATCACTCTCTTTGGCAAGCAATATTTGTTGCGGCTTTGTATCATATATAAGTTTTGCTGTTTCAAGAAGCTTTTACGTAACTTAGCTATGTAAGTTTAAGTACAAGTAGCGATATAGGCAAATTTGACGTAGCAAGATGCAGCGTAATTGCACGCAATAACTTTTTTGTGCATGTTTATATAAGAAGTTTACAATATTTAACAAAAAATGGTGCAATATGACATATTTTTAGTCATTTTTTCTTTTCGTATAAAGTATTAAAAATTATGAATCGGAAAGAGTAATTCTAGGTGGTTCTTATTCTGCGCGTGCCAATTTTTCAGCATTCATAAACAACTTGTAGGCGTGTTTAAAAATACTATTAGACGAAAATACGAAAAAAGTAAACTATTGAAAATAGTATTTATATCTCTAGAGAGCTTCAGTTGATTGATTAAAGTTACAGATGCAAAATAAAGAAACCATGTATTTAAAGCCGTTTTCCGTATTTTTTTTTTGTGGAATCCTGCTTAAAGAACTTCAGGTTTTTTAGAAAAACAATTATTTTAAAAAGTTAAAATATAACTTACATAGCTGTTTGATGAAATTCTTTGCAGGCTTTTCATATATAATAACTCTTTGTGTTCATTGATTTTTTATACATATGTAACTTTTATACCTAGAGAAAAAAAAGGTTAATCGTAGAAAAAATTGTCCCAAGAAACGGGATTTTTAGTAATGCATAAATTTAATATATTTTTTCCAGAATTTTTTTGATACGAAATTTCAGAAAAAAAAAACTAGAAATTACGAAACATATTTCCTAATATACAAAGTCATTTAGTAAGAAATATACAGGAATAAAAACGCTACTCCTGTATTTTTTGCTTTGTTTGGGTTTTTTATAAATTATTGTATCAAAGGTGTCATTTTAGAGACAAATAAAAATACGGATTTCTTAAATTTATTTTTTTTTTTCATTTTAGCATTCCGTGACTGAGAAATAAAAAACAAATGAAAAAATTGATCATTGAACCAAAACTTTGTTATGGCTAATTATTTTATAATTTGCCCTGTTCGATAGCTTTACGTCTATTTTTACGAAACCATTTATGTTCAGTTCGTCTAACACGCGCATAAAACAACATTGCAAACACAAAGCTACACGCTATTTTACAGTTTGAAAATTTTATAATATCAAAAATAAATTTATAATGCATATAAATACAAAAATTGTACAGATTTACACAAAAAAAAACGTTTAAAAAAAGTAAAAGACGTTTAGAAAATTCAGCACTTACTTACTTAATAATTTTGGATACAAAAATGAATTAGTTTTTTTTTAAATATGATGCTACCTTAAAAGTGTCATAAAAATATAAAGTTCATATAATTAGTGTCTAAGCGCATCACTTACTAGGCTTATTTTTTTATGGCTTTTTCCTTTAATAAAAAAAAACCCGGTGCCCCGGGGTGTGGAAAAAAAGAGCAGAAAATAACCCGTGGGTTTTTATCTCCCGGGGTTTTACGACCCTAGTCCGTAGTAGGGCTCGGCAAAAATACAGGGTGTTTTTTCCAGTAGGTAGTCTGTAGAAAATAATAACATATTTGGTTGGATTGCACATATTTGATAGACGATTATAGTTAATATAAAGTAATTTTCTTTCTGTATAGTGGCATAAAAATACTATCAATTTACTCGTGATATAAAGTAAATGAGTCGTTTTTATGTAACAAAAGCTAAAAAATAGAACACATTATTATTACAATAGATATCGTAAGTGATAAAAAGCATTTTTCTTTAGTTCTTTTCGTTATTTATTGCACATATTCTATATCCTGCATTTAGGATTACACAAAACGTATCTCAAAATCAAGTATACTGCTATAAAAAAAAAATTAGTATTATAACGATATAGTATACAAAAAACTCCGAAAACTGAGAACAATTAAAATAATTTAGTAATATATCATATTTATCGATGTCACTATATTTAACCACTCAAATTCGGTTGTAACTACTTAATTCATGAAATAAATACAAACAACTTAAAAACTACAGGAAAACTACAGGGATTTTCAACTATTGGGCCTTTAAAATAAAAATCCTGTAGTATTACTGGAATCCTGTATTTTTTTACCCTTCTTTTGCCAGTAGTTTTGCCGAGCCCTAGTCCGTAGTCTTTAAACATATTGTATTTCCGGATATAGGGTTCAATATTCAAATGCGAGAACAATAACCTAAATATATACATAAACAGGTATATATACACTTAATAACTTATATCAATAATTTTAAGACATATGGTAGCTGTTTTCGCGAAAATCTCTACTTTATGTTTAAAAAAACGAAACAAGCGTACGCATTTTAAATGCGTACCAATATATCCTGATCCTGATTATGATTTTAATTAAACTTAGTTTACCATGATACAATGTTAGGGGTTGTTTTTTGGCGTGATTTTATAACTTTTTTTAAATGAGTTGTATTCTTTTACAAACATTAATAACATTTACTTTTACCACTAAAAATATTAGAATAAAGAACTTTTTTCCGAAATAATATAGCTTTCATAATATCTATCTTTTAAAAAGTAGTTGAAGATTTATTGTTAACAAATGTTTACTATATCTGACTAAATTTAATACATTTCCTCTTTTTTTTGATTTCAGTGGGGATGGTGGTGATGCTTTGGTGGATTACTGCTGGATTCAAAGGGAGGTCGTGATGGCTGACCGCCAAAGCTTTCCTGCCCTCCAATGCCACTATGTGGCCGTGATGCTGGCTCACAAAGTATATTTACACAATAGAATATACAGTTTATAATAAAAGTCGGGCGCATGCAAGTTCTCATTGTGTTGCTGTAAATATTAGATTATATATATTTAAAATATAAATATAGCCCAATGCATATAATTTAAAAATGATTTATACGGGTAAAGGTACTTATCGTTACTTATCGTTACTTTAAACCGATAAATCGTTTTTGCTATCTTTCCCTCTAATCAATTAATGTCCAACTTAGAAAAAAAAGACTTGTATCTATTTACAAAGTGATACATCATACTAATATAGTATTTTATTTTCAATAAACATTTTATCGATTTATACTTTCAAATAGTTTTTTGTTTGAGTCCATTTTACTATTTTCGATTATGTGCTAAATCCAAATATTTAATCCCTAAAAATCGTTATAATCTGAGGTGATATCTAAGTAAGAGGGGGGGTTCAAAACCCCCTCGAATTTTTACTAATTTTTTATTTGCATTTTTAAGCAGAAATATAGGGTTAAATCGTAAATATTTTTTTTCAACCCCCCCTGAAAAAAATTGAAATATCACCACTGGTTATAATTAGGAATAAACGACCTTTTGTTTTACTTTTATATAAGCATTCCATTTATTACTATAATCTTTAGACATAAGAGTATCCACCAGGGTCTTCAGGTTTTTACAATATAAAAAAGCAAAATATTTTTGTACGAACACAAGGATTTATTTAGTTTTAATAAATTTGGTTTACAGGGAACTATTTTTTCTGTACAATAAAGTCGCATCTCAAAGTCTAAAAGCTTAAGAGAGACAGGTATTAACAGCTTTGACCCAATGCTTACTTTATTTTTTATTTTTTTTCCAAGTTGCTTTCATTACTATTTTAACCACATCATAAATATACGTAAATTACTTTTCATTTAGAATCTAAAGCCTTCAAAGCTAGCAGTTCATCTTTTTGTTGTAAAAAGAACAAAAATAATATTTTAAACAAAAAATACTCTATTGAAAGATTCATTGTAAAATTATAAAGTCGTAAAATGTCAAAAAATTAACTTATTTTGTTTTGTATTTTATTTACAACATTTTGTATATTTGTATTTGATCAAAAAAAAAGATTTTAAATGGCAGTATATTTCTTCTAAATCAATAATATATACTTATTTTGTAAAAAATGTAATTTGCACTTTTAAGATGACTTTTTTAGGTACTTACTGTAAATTAATAGTTGTTTGCTATTTTACCTAACAAAGTAAAGTTTCTATTACTTTATAATACTTACAGTAAACTAGTATATAAAAATTCGAGCACATATTATTAGAAGTATTATAATTCATAGTGTAAATCGTAAAATGAAAAAGAATACAAACTCAATATATTTTATAATTTCGCTATGTAATTCGAATTTTAAAAATACCAAAATTATGGAAAAGTACCATATGGCTGGATCCAGAATGCTTGGTAAGCATAAAACTCTAGAAAAATAAAATCTGTGACAAATATGCAAATCTGCTTTACTGGTATACACTGTAACAAGTAAAAAAAATTATATAAAAATATGTAAGGAAAAATAACCAATATATTATAAAAATAAGAACGCACTCACATAAAAAATGCAGGGGTAATGTAAATAAAAATCTTTTTTTTTGTATTTAAAACAGACTTACTACAATGAAATATAAAATAAGTACAATATTTTTTTATGGTTTAGATATATCATTATCCTAATACCCGATAACCAAATTGCAGCAAAAAAATACCCTGCTCTTGTATGGTACAATTAACTAAAAAAAAAGTTTAACGGCATCTTATATCGGTTTTGACAAAATTTAGTATGTGTCATTGTTTTAAAATGCTTTATTTAAGATTATGCTTTATTAAAAAAAAAAAAAAACTATGCACATCTGTATTCTACAATAATATTCTTATATAGTAAAATATAAAAAAGGTGACAAAGCATGATTTTATACATTGTTTATGTTCAACAACTGTAAATCTATGTAAAAGTTTGCGTAAATATATAAATAATGCAATTTATCAGCTAAGTGCGAATTTTTTTTCATTTTTACGCTCAAAGTGCAAATATAAAGGTATAATTTTTATATATTTAATTATTTGCCATAATTTAAAAAGAAATTTAGTTTACTATTGTAAAAATACCAAAAAAAAACTAGAAAATTTTTAAATTTTTACGGGCGTGTAATTTATGGTCTATACGCAAATTATAAAATTATTATCTTGATACAAGCATTTTGGCAATTTTTCATTGTTTATCGTTATATCCGCACCTTTATGGTTTATATCTTAAGACATATTACAATATTTTCATTCTTAGGCAATATTTTAACCTAATTTTACTGCTGTTTTTTAATGCTTTTTTGCATACTTATAAACAAAATAAATAAGCAAAAAATGCAACATAAATTCTATTTTTTATAAATTGCTTATATGTATGCTTTTCCGTATGGAAAGATGCATTTTTATTTTATTTACTTGAATGAGTGAATGGAAAAAAAAGAAAATGACAAACGAGTGATAATCAATTTTGATTTAAAAGATTTATTCTGACCAGTGGATTTTAAATTGCTTATAATAAAAACAAGGCATTCTTGCTATATGAAAATAAAAAGCAAGTTTTTACTCATCATAGAATAAGTAAAATGAATTTCGATAAACTTATTGATGTAAAAATTAATATTTGTGTAAAGGGGTTGAAAACACAAAAAACAAAATGCAAAGAGCAAACAAAAAGATACATAAGCAATAAAGCTGTAATTTTTTCCTTATATACAAAATTATTAAGTATATTTTTTTTTTCTTTACGCAATGAATATGCTTAGTTAAAATGTTTTGCATATGCAAAGCCTTTACATACCCTTAGTTCATATTTGATAATTGAAAGGTGCAAATATCTTTAACTTCATACATAATTGGTAGCTTTTGTGACGCAAGCCCCGAAATTTTTCATTATGATTTATGCCTAAATTATGTTATAGGTTACTTAATGTATGTTTATAAAACACTGTTTTCATTTTGCTTTAGAAACTATATCCATCGGTTAAGGACAATTATATACTGATTTTTAATCTTGATCATAATAGGGAAACTTTACTTCGCTGTAATTTTTTCGATTTTTCTTCTGCGGTAATTTTTTTGTTTTGATACTACACGGAACCCCTAAAGCTGCTTTTAATTCTTTTTTTATACAAACGCTTCTACTTTTAGGCTTTACAAGGTCTTACAATTGCATTAGAATAAAAATATATATATTACTTGCTTATTTAATCAGTAACTATTGTATTTTATTGGCAGTCTTTGTCTTGCCATGTTTATTTATTCTAAAAAATTACAAAAAATTAATAAGTTTTATTGCATGATAAAGGTATTATTTATTATCGCTGTAATAATAAAAATTATTTTATGTTTATAAGTTTATAAGTTTCATGGCTTTTATATTTATATTTATCTTTTTGCTAAAAAAAAAGGTTACCACTAATATTTAAGCATATATTTTGTTCAATTTAGAATAGCGTTTCCATCCCAGTTTTTAAATTTACTAATTTGCTTTTTTACTGATAACCATTATGCTTTACAATGGAGATCACGAGAAACGTTTATCACCCGTAACATTTTTTTTATTGAATATATAACAAAAAAAAAAGATTATGTCTTAAAAAGAATTTTAATTATGCACCATACAAATATGTATAGTTTTTTATCTAAACCGGTTTCTAAAGACTATAGCTATGGGCATTTATATAATTAAGCATTCTATTATAGCGTAAAGGTAATTTGCATACACATAATATGTATCAAATACCAGTTTTTTTTTTGCAAATACAAAATATTTTCTAGTCCCGATATTTTTTAGTGCAACTATATTACTTTCATATGTAATATGTATAGAATCTTGCCAAAGGACGGGTAAATGTGAAAGTATCTTTATATTCTAGTTTTTATGTAAGCCTTTTTTGTTTTATGACTAGGGCAAGTTCAATGCATTTTTTTATGCTTAAATGCAGGAAAAGTGTCATAAACAAAAGTCTTTTACTTTTAATTGCATCTTTTTCATGCATTTATTTTATAAAAACCCTGCTTAAATGAACAACGAATACTTAATATGATACAAAATAGTGTTTTGTTACACGTAACGACACATAATTCTGCTTGTATTTGCGCTTGATTTATTTTAAATCATCAAATTATTCACAAAGATCTATAATCGCATTTTTATATTTTTTTTACTAATAAATGTCAATTATTGCATTTTTTTGCTGCAATTATGACTTGCCCTATTTATGACACTATGGCAAAATTTAAAGCTACACTTTAAACAAAAAAAATATAGTTTTTTTTTTAACTGTTAAACCCTGTATAAGCACAAAACAATGGGGGTAAATATGTACTATGCAGTCTGCACAATATATATTTGCAATTTTTATCAATTATTTTTTGATGCTTAGGCTTCGAGGCTTCTGTAATTTTTAAATATATATCCTAATATTTTAGAAAAGGATTATTAATGGCTTTTTTAAATGTTATATAATAATATATATATGCGCATTGTCGCAAATTTTATGTTTATGTGCAGTTTATAAGTTTATTTTTTATGTGATGAAATTATAATTTTTAGGGAATGTGCGATAAAAATGCATTAGTAACTTTCTATTTTACCCATAGTATTTATTTTTCTCAAATACACTGTAGTGTTTTTATCGCACACGATTTAATTGCTTGGTATTTTTTAAACCGAAGTGCAGAGCTAGGTGGAAAAAATACC
>JAQFYM010006048.1:0-12279 GCA_034694785.1 Agrenia bidenticulata
GCAAATTATAAAACATTTACAGGTAATTTTAAGAAGGATTTTGTAATATCATCATCAGCTGAAATGGATTCTATTTTGTGGTGGAAAGGAATTTGCTTTTGGACCCCTTTATCAATTCATGCAATTTCAATTCTATGGATACCCGTTACAACTGCTGCTACTGAACAGCTTTAGGAAATTTGGATATGTGCATTCCAATAGTAGAAACAGATTGACTACATTGAGGGCCATAAAACTTTGTTACATTTATCATAATACTAAATGTAAGGATCTAGAGCAAGACTATTTTATGGAAACGGAAGATTTGACATGTTTCGCGACTTATGACACTTCTGAAGAGCCAACTTGAACAATAAAAAATTATCAATTGACTGCTTATTTAGACTTTATGCTTTTACTTGTTTTTTTTTTGTTTTTCTTTACAGATTTATAAGAAGAAAACAAAATAAATAATTAAAACATAACAATCTGTTAAAAGAAAATAAAGAATGTATGTGCATTAATATATTCAAAATCTTAAAATTAGAGAAATCTGTTTTTTTTTAGATTTTTTACAAACACAGCAGATTTCTTATCATCGCTATCATCTTCTTTTGAATTATTTCTCTCAGTACTAAATATATCTAATTTCAGCAAATTTCGCTTCTCATGTTCTAAAAGACCATCTTATTCTCCAAATAAATATTGAAGCATTAATACCTTTAATATGATTCTTTTGGCATTTTAATTATCCATATCGTCAATCAAGGCATATTCTCTGATAAATGGTTCATATAATTTTACTATGTGCCTTATGCGATTAAAAAATTATAAAAACACGTAATAATAACAGCATATTTTTTTCTTGGCATAAAAAATAAATAGCAATGGGTTTTCTTAGTTATAATTTTGTATTTTTACTTTTATATTCGTACCAGCATATGAGAGTAAAGTACAGTTAATGTAGAAGACGAAACAAATATATGTTTTGAATCCGAAAAAAGGAAAATAATAGAGGTCTAAAATATAAATAGAAGAAAAAGATAAGGAAAAGTTTAAAAGTATGGTTCATAAACGGCAAGGTCGTAAAATATAGGGTTTAAAATAACACGTGATTAATTCTTATAAGCCAAGACAAAATTAAGCCCCCAATTATATAACTTTTATTTTTTTAGCCCCAATAATTTATTAACTTTAATTTTACAACTTTTTATTTATCTATAGTCAATTTTTGAATTCTTATCTTCTGTATCTTTAATTTTTGGATTTTTCTATTTACTGATTATTTTGTGTTTTTTAAGAAATTACAGTTCTTTATTTATTTTTGTCTTTTTTTCGGTCATTTATTGGCCCATTTTTTCCGGGGCTTAAGAATTTATATATATATAATTTTGCGACTAAAAGATAGTATGACATAATAACACACAATATAATTTTGACTTTTATTTACCTTTAGTAAATCGCATATCTGTGATTTTGCCTCAAAAATGGGCGAAAATATACTACATTTATATTAATTGCTGCCGCAAGGACATATTGATATCATTCAGTAAAAACAAATATAGACTGTTGGTGTAACGCACTTACGAAAAAAATTTAGTTCATATTGTTATATTTTTCCTGTCGTGTCTATTCTATTAATTGGACCCACTTCCACTAATTAACCCTATATATAAAAACGAAAAAGCATTATTATTGCCACTTTTTAGGGCAATCTATTATATTTTAAGTAGATTTTTCTCATAAATGAAGTAATTCACAGCTTTTGCAAGAATTCTTAACTAAGAAAAGTGTTAATAAATATTGACCTTATGTCAATGTGCATTGTTGATTTTGTAAGTAAATATTTGGAGAAACATGCTTTTAATAAATAATACGGTAAGTTCCATATAATAAAGATTACTAAAATACAAATTATCAGTAAAAGAAAAGTATAATTACGAGTAGAGCCCGATCTCTGTTTTTTTGTTTTTTTTCAAATAAAAGATTTGTGGTTTTATTACTTTGCAGACCGGTTTTTATATAAAAATATATTATAAAGATTATTCTCAAATATTACCGTTACCGAGAATATTCTCGAGAATATTCTCAAACTTTTAAAATCGGAGAATTTGCCTATCCCTGGCCATAAGCACATTACTGAATTATAAGTATTTGTTTTTGACAAATTACAATTTTGATGTTCTGGAATGAGTTCAAAAAATACCTTGTTTATATGCGGCCCCATACGCATAAAGCAGATATTAATTACGTATTTGAAATGGCGAAGGATTTTTCTACAATGACTTGTTTTTCTTTTTACTGTAGATAAATTTTTACATATAAAATGTTCTTGTTCGTTGATGAGCTAACATGACAAAACGCATCTAACGGTTTTTTTTTAAAAGAAAAAACATACCAACCTAGATTATTTTTTGGCCTATCTGAAATTTTCAGCCAAGATTTTATCACAAAAATAAAAAATCATTTTTTCCTGTTTTATGAATTTCCTGCCGCCATTACTTTGTTTTTGTAAATTAAAGCTGTATACAAGTTTTACTAAATCATAAAAAACATGCTGTTAATTTATCATATTGTTCAACTGCTATATACATTCTACAATTAACCTCTCCTACCTAAAATCACGTATCTTTACAAAACAACTTTGTATAAAAAACCAATTTTACCAGATAATTTTAATTTTTAAAGCAAAAAAAACACAAGTTAGCTTTCGATATAAGCAGCCCATAATTTTTTCTTTTTTTTTTTGTTTTTTTGCGTATAGTTTAAAACGCTGATTTTATAAAATAACCTAAATCTAATAAACCTATACAGCGCTGTTACTAAAATCCTACATTTTACGTTGTTTTACGTGGTAATTAGTGTAAATACATTAATTATTGAATTAAAAAACGAAAGTTTACCATAGAACGATATATGCGAAAACACATTTATATAAACCTATAATAACCACTTAAGACGCTAGTTTAACACAAATAGTAAATTTTTTTTAACATCCGCTTAACATACAAAAAATATAACAAATGATTACTGTCTAACTGTGCAAAATACGTACAAAAAAATTTTGTTTAGGAAAAAACAAACTGGCGTTTTTTTATACAGTGTAACGTTATAACATGTTTTACACTTAGTATGGCTTGTTAAAAAAAACTTATGGCCTTTTTATTTTTAAAAAAGGCCATTTTTTAAAAAAAAAATGCACCCGCGCCAACCAGGAAGATGATCCGCCTGTGATTTTGCACTTAAATTGTTTACATAGTGTAAACTCGCACTTTTTTGTTCGAACATAGGCTTTCAGGCTCATTTTTTGTTGCTTTAAAGGGTTACTTAGCTATACAAACTGTTTAAATATGTCAAACCAATGCTGTAAATCGACTTTTTGCGTTAAAAATAGTCTTTTATGATCTTTTTATACTTGCATTTTTTTGTAGTATATTTATTTATGTTATACACATACGCTTGCACATATATTTAGTTAACGGTATGTATAGTACTTTTTTTTCCTTAAAACTATTATGGGTATAAAAAAGCATTCTCGCGTTTTTTTGACATGGTTTATTTTTTTATATTTTAGATGCAGTGTCTAGTTCATGTGGTTGTGAAACGAGCAAAAAACATTTATAACAAAAATTAATAGAAATTTACCTTTTCATTTATTTTATTTTTCCTTTATATGCAAAAATACTTATTGCACTACAATAAATGGAAAATTCGAAAGTTCCCCCCTCCCTCAAAACAGGTCAAAAAATAATGCGCCCTCTTTTATAAAGTCAATAAAAAATTTTTTGTTAAAAAGCTAGGCCTAAATCATACCATTACCCGTACCAATACCCGACCTAACCGTAACCCTTACCTCTTTCTATTCTTAGAACCTATTCATTTTCTATACATTTTTTGTTATTGACCATGCAAATCAGGGCGCATTTTATTGACCCCGATTGTAGGGGGGGAACTAGGCTTTTAACAAATATAAATTTGTTAAAATACAATTAGGGATTTAAAATCTCCGTTCGTAAAAATTTGTTTTATTATGCCCGTACAGTGGAAATAAACCAATATTTTTAGCTATATTTAAAAAATATTAGAAGTAAAATTCTTCAAAAAATGAATTCCAACGAGAGTAGATGATCTTAGATATGATACTGGACAAAAACCATATAAATATGACCTATTTAAGAAACGACAATAGAGCTAGATGCGTAGTATTTGAAACAGAGATGACGGGCATTACAAGATTATAAAAATTTTTATAAAAAAACATGTAAACAACGTTTAAAGCCACGATGGAAGAAACAACAAAACGGAGTCAAAGTAACCAAGCAGTAGAATCAGACAACAACAAGAAAATGTAGCATAAATTTGTGCAGTAAAAGCGTGTATAAGCTACC
Organism: Agrenia bidenticulata; assembly: GCA_034694785.1. Classification (NCBI taxonomy): domain Eukaryota; kingdom Metazoa; phylum Arthropoda; class Collembola; order Entomobryomorpha; family Isotomidae; genus Agrenia; species Agrenia bidenticulata. The sequence continues at coordinate 4,368 of JAQFYM010006048.1, forward strand.
CTAGAACACATACAAAGTATAAACAAGTAAGTGGCACAATGTCTTTGCGAGCCTAATATTGTATTAATAACAATCGATACCGACGATTGTTTTATAAAAAATTTTAAGTTATAAGACCAGGATACAAAGCATGCACTGATTAACACTAAAGGATATTTTTTGATTATAAATGTATTTGGTTTTGCAATAAATGAAAAACTGAATACTTATATACATTAGTATATACTGATCTATATGGATAAAAGTAAGTAAGTTGTAAAATTGTATATGAGCTTTGTATCTAATCGAACAAGAGATCGTATATAATATGCAATTCGAATATAGGAAGATATATACATGATTGTACACATTTGCTAACTTTAAAAAAATTTTAATTCGTTAAGTCTTTTGTGACTATAGAGGCATTTTTTAAACAGATCAGTTACTAGTTATTCGGTAAATATATTTAAAATAGGGCAAACGGTTATACAGCAACAAACATTAAGTTTGAGACGTACAAATGTGTTTCGATATGGCTTTTTATAAAATAACGATGCAATTTCAATGCAACAAAAAAAATCTACCGTAAAAAAAAAACGCATAAAAAAAGCAGATGATAAAGTCAAGAGAATATGCGTTGTGTTTGTAGGTTCCTGTTTTACTGGCAACAATAGGTTAAATACATAAAATGAAAGCATGGCATGTACACCGTAATATTTGGTTTTTGACTGTGTAAGTGTGTACTAAATGATAAATATTATACCAAATATATTTTTGTTTAATGCGCAGATTTTTTGAATAAATAAAAAGTTGCAATTATATAATCAATACACAAACATAATCAAGTAGCATTTATAAGACACACAAAAAAAATAAACTGCTTCATTGAGATAGTATACAAACAAAAACAATATTTTAGTTTCATTTATAAATAGTGTTGATCCATGTGATCAAGAGGCGTTTGCGTATAAAACCGAAGTATTGACGACAGCACACTAAAGTGCAGTACTATGTATCAACAACACAACGGAAAGGCAATATATGACGTTGTACTAATATACGAAACAGATTGCTGTATACAAATAACCCGGGAAATTTAAAAAAGTATAAAAATTGCCGAAGCAGTTATAGTCCATTACAATCGTGTTTGTTTGATAATTTATTTATGTCAAGAGATAGCGCATTTTTCTAGTCGGGAAAATATTTATCAGTATAATAGCAGAAAGCTCCAATATTCAAGAACTTTACTAGAAGCTGTTTGCATAAGTGCTAAAGATCAGTTTTTTTGAGAAGCTTCATATATGCAGCTTTTTACTTTGCGCTACAGTGTTGACATGCAGGTAAGTAACTGTGTATCTAGCAATACTTTAAAGCCAACAAAAAATAAATATACGGTTTTTTTTGTAAAAAAACAGTTTATCTTTGTTTGCGCATTTTTCTTACCATTTAATAATTTGCAGTATTTTCACTATCAAAAAATCATATTTTTTAAATAAAAAACTTTTAACTTCAACATATCTAGATGTTATTGATTACTAGCAAAACAATCAAATTTATTGTTTTTTATACTAAAGCAGCGATTTTAAAACATCTATGTTTCTGTATTTGCATGATACAACCAGATTAATATGAATCTCAAATTTGTATTTATGAGACATTTATGAACTGGTAAAGAAAGACGTTGATAAAATTCAACCAGCCTTAAATGTTGCATTTTAGTTGCAAAAAAATACATCTCACCACGTGCACCCACAAAAAAAGAAATTGCCATTTAAAATGGTTTTAGTCTTACAATTAGCATAAAATGGTACTCATGCCTATATCAAGGAAGAATTTTATTTTTTTTATTTGAGCCAAATAACACACAGACAAAAATGCAATTACTTAAAATTATTAACAATAGAAACCACCATATATCTGGGGCAATCATTGCCTTAACCGCGTTTAACTGTTTACAAAAAAAACTTGCCACTGTCTTTATTTCATTTGATAATAAAATATGTCTTATGATTTTTACAGCAAAAATAGTACAAGTAACAAACACATTGTACACACGTATAATACACTTTACACATTTTTGGTACTAAGCTAAAATTATTTATATTATGTTTTTAACATATAATATTACAGATAATTATTTGGTCATATAGAGATAGAAACTGCGGCAGTAAATGCAAAGTAAAGTTATCCAAAAAGCAAAAATACTGTAGTAGCGGTGTATTTTTATTATAGAACAACTTCCCAGTATCGTAGTAGCGGGGTGCAAAGAAGGCCTAGCCCCCACTTTGAAAAAAAAAGTGTAGTGTTAATTTGTACGTGAATATATCAGACTAGAGCTGTAAAACAAACAAAAAAATATGCACAAAAAAAGTTTATATAGTTTAAAAATAACGCCAAAAAAGGCGCAAAAATATATTTTCCTTTAAACAATTTTTTTTTGGCCCCGTTACTTAAAAAATTCTGGGTACGCTACTGCCACGTATAACAGATATATTTTACAAATTTATCAATAAAGCATTTTCTTGTAACAAATAGAAGAATTGGTATACAATAAATATACACAAAAGTAAAAATTATTTTAAAACGTCTTGTGATAATTGCTTTTATATAGATGTTTGATAATTGAATTTATAGAAGTGTTGTAAAATCACACTGTTACAGGTTGTGCCGAACTGTGTGCTTCATTTATATAGTGACTTTTTTGTTCTGTTTTTCTTCTAGGCTATACAATCTTATTTTATACAGTCTTAATTTATATTTTAAATTCTGCAATTTTCTAGATAAAATTTTCTCTGTCGCAGGGTGTTGCTCATTTGGGTTTAAAATGAGAAACTTGTATCTAATGAAATATCTATTATAGTTGATGATTCTTAACAATACTGTGTATTAGGGTTTTATAAATATAGAATTATAAAGAGATTTATTCGTAGTATAAATTATTATTTTATGGTTAATCTTATAGATATATTTTTTTTGTTAAATTTTTTTTTCACTGTCTGCTTTTTCTTTGATTTCTAGGACAATGAAATAAAAAAAAAAGATCGAATGATCGAAAGATCGGCTTTGAAGATAGATGTTTTAGTAAATTATGACAATTGTTTGCTCAAGTATATTTTTTTACATATATATGCCAATATTTATCTTTATACGCAAATGAATATTTCTTAAGCTTAGGAAGCTCTTTTTGCGTACATATTTTATATTTAAAACACTTGAGTCCGTTGTAATGTGCATTTGAATATAACGCAAAAGAAAGCATCAGTAATAATCTTATTATAAAAATATAAAAATACACAGAAAAAGTATATACCTAGTGCATTTAAAAGATTGCGGGATTTTAATCGCTTGTATAAGTTGTGTAGGCGATTTTTATAGTACCTTCTCAATGCTTTTCCTAGAACAAAAAAAGCCTTACAGACCAATGGGGTCTCCCTTTTTGCGAAGAAGTACCATTTTGTTTTGTTACGACTTTTTTTATTTGTTATAGTTTTTGCATTATTTCGTTTAAAAAGTTCAAGGTTCTTTTTCACTATAATTTTGCATAGTAAAATTCATTTGTCTGTAACATTTTTACATCTAAACCAAAGAAAAACACCGCAATATATAAAAGCAAACTTAAATCTATGCAATGCTAACATGCAATGAACTGGTTTTGTTCATAGTATAGTAATTAATCTGTCCGCACATGAACCAGGATGTGTAATAGTGGTACAAATGTTTTGATTTTAAGAAAACCACTGTATAAATTACGCCTGGTATAGGAAAACGTAGTTACATTTATGCACAAATTACCCTTGGGCAATAAAATCGCACGGCCGGGTAATTTTATACTAAGCAAAAAAGCGAAACTGTGTCTTTAAAAAATAAAAATTGCGGATTCAAATATTGACAGCTTTAAGTTTTATAAGAGTTACTGTTTAAGTCTTCTTGTTTTTTTGCAGGTTTTCAGGTAATATCATAAAAATTTACATATTAACTTATGTATCAGCAGATCTAATGGTAAAGCATATTTTATATGATAGTATCTTCAAGACAGAATAGAGTCATATTTTTAATATTACATTTTTACCATCGAGGTAGATATATTTAGAATATATAGGCGCATAAACATTTTTTTTTAAAAATACACGAAATCTAGTTTGCAAAATCTTGGTTAAACTATAAAAAAATATATCTGTATTTATGTTGCAAGTACGTAAATCAATAAGTAATTAGCAGTAAATCATATACCGCATTGCCTCAGTAGTTTTTACTACTATAAGTGGCAAAAAAAAGGTTGTAGATTTTTTTGGTCAAATAAATTTATTGTTATTTTGTATTATAGTCTACGAAGTTATTCGTTGATCTGTAAAATACTAAAGAAGCCATGTCAGATTATAATTGAACACTTCACTCGTATTTAAAATAGATATATCTTATTCTCTATTGTATGTCGTTTTTGCGCGCACAGATATAATATTTTACAATGTATATTGTGCATTTAAAAAAAATACACTGCATTTATGTTAAAGTTGAACTTGTAAATTTTACATACAATCGCTACTCTGCGCTTTCTGTTTTTTTTTTTAAAACGTGTCTTTGTATGGTCTGATACATAGCAAAAGAAAAAACAAGAATTGGAATTACATTAAAAAGACAAAAAATCTTTTCTTAGGTTATGCTTTCTAGACACTTTTTATTTTTTTGATGTAAATGCAATAATCGCGATAAATATATAGACCAATAAAGCATTTTTGTGAAAAAGCTACGAAATAATAATTGCATATAAATGCAAGATTTTGCATTGATTTTTTTTTTTGTATAAAACGCCAGAAAAGCTTGTTAAATCTGTAAATGCACGCTCATAAAAATAGTTTTGTAAATTTCCATACTATCTTATTGTCGCGATTATTTGTGTAATCTTATATATTTGCCTGTTTATAAATACTTTTTACAAAAATCTGAAGTTTCTATGTGTTTCGTGTACAAGTCCAAACTTTTTCCAAGAATTTTTGATCTCAGAATAACCTGCGAAAAGTAAAAAACATATTTTTAAAAATGTAAAACACAAGTCATCGTCCACTGCAAAACATGATCTGCGTTATTCGGTCTAGAAAATCCTCTTTATTGTGCAACACAATATACATTAAAGTTTTTTTTTACATACTTTTGTTGTCCAGTAAAACCGTATGGTAACGGTTACGGTTCGTATACGGCAAGGAATAAATCTCAATGGTAGTAAGATGTCCCTACTTATTACCAAAAAAAAACAATAAACATGCTGTATAAAGATTAATTCGGTTTACAAAATACTCAGTTATTAAAGAAAAAACCACCAATTAAATTCTTTAAAGAATGTTTTAGTATGGTCACCTGCGATAAAATTGCAAATGCTTGTAAAAAAGGTTTGCGCCTCCTAAAAAAAATCATATGACATTATTAAATAAATAAAAAACAAAAAAAAAAAAATATTTTTCTTTATTATATATAACTTTTTTTCGATATTTTATATGACATACATATATCCTTGTTGTCGGCTACGCAGAAAAAGTATTCTAGCTGGCAAATATCGTATTTTAAATCCGAAAAACGCTTGCTTTGCAATTTATTTATATACGGATGTGGTGGCGTATCGCAGAAATTTTGAAGCAGACGTAACAGTGTATGTAAAAACAAGACTAGTAAACCACGTTTATGCACGTTCAAAATATTATGTGTTTTGTTACGATTTTATTAAAAATTTTTTTATTCAGATTTTAAAAAATCAGAAAATGTTGCCCATAACGAGTTGGCCTACAAAAATTTACGATAAGCGAATTTTTACAGAGATAAAGCTCGAACTCCTGCCTGTATCACCAAAAATCGGTTTGTTTTATAAATTGTCGGTCGTACACTATTTTACGTCAACAAGTATTCCGGCCAGACAGAATAAAACAGTCTAAAAAAGTCTAGCCGTATACTTATTGACGTTAAGATTTTTTTTCCATCAAATAGGGTCCCGCATAAAAAATGAGGTTACCGGTATTCAACTAGATTGTGATAAAGTAAGAAAAATTACAATAATTTTGCGTACAGTATTGAAAATAATAATCGTGTATTATTTTGGGCAATTATAAACCAAAATAATATAATTCCCAGTCATTAATTTGATCTTATAATATAAATAGAAAAATGGAGGATAACCTAATAAATAAAAAAAAAAGGTTCAATAGTGCAATCCGAAAAAATTGCATTTATGGCTCTAGTAAGTTACAAAACTCAAGTCTTGTTTTTTCGAGTCTCAAACCTCGAAGCAAAAAAACAGTCGAAGTAAAAACGTATTTTTAGGAGTAGCGATATTTTTTTGTATATTTTTTATTACAAATAAATGCGTAGTTAACAAAAAAACAAAATTTTAAAAGATTTTTTACTTGCTTAAACTAGTTCTATATTCAGGTAATTTACTAAAAACAACGGTATACGTATAGAAAGACATAAATTGTATATAGAAGCCAGGCTAATACATTTTTTGATCTGTTTTTAGCAAGCATTTATTTGTTATAAAACGAAAAAGTATAGAAACCGGTAATACAAATGGATACGCAAAATACGCGGAAACGAGTTTTGTTTATACAGCAGTATGTAATTCAAAATGTTTATTTTAAACGTCAAAATACTATATGGATTGTATTTTTTTAGCAGGCATGTTCTGTTTAATTATAAACAAAAATCCTATTTATTTTAATTCATCTAGTTAACACCAAAATTAGACATATTTAAGCACGCAATATAGTAACCTATTTATTTAGAAAATTTTGCTTAGGGTTTTACACTTTTTTCGTTTTTATATTATACTTATTTTACATGGTTGTCCCTCCTTGTTTTTTTTGTAATGAAATACATGGCAGACTTTTTTTTTATTGCCGGAATATAGGATTTTGTTTTTTAAACGTTTAAATGTTAATAGCATCAAATGACTTTAAGTATCTGTCTTTTTTTAACAATAATATAAATTATAAGAAGTTGACGAAAATAGAAAAAAGATATAGTTGATTTAACTACTGTTAGATTGTAAAATTTATTTGTGATTTATATAAATTGACAACAAAATGTGCATTGTAGCCGAACAATAATCTATTATAAAGATTCGCCTTTTGAATCTTGAGTTTTTGCATCTTGAACGTCTTAAATCTTGAGAAACTCGAGACTCGGTTTTTTTATCTCAAAAAAAAAACGCCGCTCCTAACAAGATTCTCAAGATTAAAAAATTTATTCGATGGAATAGAAAATTAAAAAAAAATTACCATTTCATTTTAAAACTTGTAAAACACAACATAAAAATAACACAATAAAAAATAATTTCATATATGATAGTTATAAAAATAGTTCTGTTATAATAAAATAAGTTGATAAACATCTTAAGAGCTCAAAAGTTAAAACCATAAATAAGAAAAAAATGGAAGTGCTTATGCGGTTTTTTATTGCTCGTAGAAAGTGTCTTCTTTAGGTATATTTTTCGTAACTTTTATTTTAATTGTTTCAAGCCAAATATTTTTTATAAAATTTAGCACTTTTATATTTTGCTATAGTTTTTATATATATTTTGCATAGTACATTTATAATTTAGTTTAATCTTTATTCGTAAAGAAGCCCATTGTTATTTGGTAGTTAAAATAAACATGTGCTTAATGTTGTTCTAATTTGCGATTCGAATAATGATTTCTTATGGTATTTATTCTGTCATGTGACCCGATCTGTTGTATGCACTATTTCCGGGTTTCAAAACCGGTCGGGTTAAATGGACCTCAGCGTATTTTTTATCATTTACAGCAAAAAAAATGTTCTTTAAAACAAAAAAACGCCGCATTTGCACTATTTTTGTTTAGTAAAACTGTGCAATTTTTGACGCTTAATTGCGTCAACATAATTTATATATTTTTTTAATGTATCAAAGGGAAGAATTTTTGGCAAAAAA
>JAQFYM010006049.1:0-12276 GCA_034694785.1 Agrenia bidenticulata
TAAAGGGCAAAAAAAAAATGCGTATGTTTCAAAAAAAGGCTTTATAAAAAGATTTCTAATAAAAAAAATCCAGCAATTCTTTAGTATATTAAAAAAAATTAACTAAATTATTTAGAAAAAACATCGCCAGCAATAACTTCTTTTAACTACTGTAAAGTCTCAATAATAAGTCCTTAAGAATTTTAGAAAAAAGCGAGAAAATTGAAAAATGAAGTCACGAAAAAAAGACCACCCGATTTTTACAAAAAAAATAAAATGATAATACAAGCACTTAAATCATTAGACGTAGTATTTATAAAAGAAAAAATAGGCTGGTATACGCACAATTGCATTTTTGCAAAGCATTTAGATCGTTTAACTCTTTTTCTAATGCATATCTTCTTTTTGCGGCCTTTATAGCTTTCTCAAGCAAAAAAGTTATAGTTTTGTAAGACCGTTACTTTTCGCTTTATATCACTTCTCGGGTTCTATTTTTTTATTGTTTTCTAATTGTGCTGGATTGCATTTCTTGTATGTTCGGTACGACGTGCAAAATAAACAATATAATTTTAAGTCTCGAAAATAAGTCCCATTATTTTACAACCCCGGTTCTTAGTGAGACTTTACGGTAACGTTGAAGTTTATCCAAAAAAGCGAGAATGGTATGTGATGCAATCATATGAAGCTTTGCAAAACAATATAAAAAAATATGTATGACGACGTTAAGCGCAGCTTTTTTTGTTCATTTATAGTAAAATGTAATAGCAGATGAACAAAGAAAAAAAATATCTAAGCTCGTTGGGCGTATACCTCTACTCATTATTATAAAATTACATACAGTACAACTCACAATACAAACTGAGACAACTAGCAAAAATCTACCGGTTTGCGGCTACATGTTAAATTAAAAACATTTATATCAATTTTTATACAAAAATATACGTATCTTTTGCGTTTTCTTTAAAAGAATGGGTCGCAAATTTCATGTTACTCATGCTACGTATAAATCTTAGCTGTGTGGTGGGGACTGGAGGGAGTTGAGCCATCAGTTGGCCTCTGGACAAAAGTTGCGGCTGAATATATAGAATGGGTCGCTAAAATACAGAAAATTTTTTTCGCCGAAAAATACAAAGAAAAAATAACATGCTTAAACAAACACCTAGAAAAATAATATGACCCTAGATAGATTGTGTTTTAATTCATATTTATTCATTCGTACACTGACTATCCATAAATCAGAATTAATGCCTGGCTTTAATACCTTTTTATCTTATAATGTCTTTTTTCTAATATGCTTATTCTATAAAATTATCGTTGATGACAAAAAAATATATGTATTTTCTCCTTGCAAAATGATATACAGAGACTGCAGCTAATTGTGTGTTTGTATTTTAATACATTTATTTGCTACTATATGATGCGATTTCGTAATCTTTTTTTTATTCTCTTGTTTGTCTCTTTATATTTACAGCAAAAAATTACTCAATATATCAATATGGGTATTTTGTTACTGTGTAGTATTAATATCAATAATGTTACTTATACACTTCGTGCTTCCAATATCAGACTAAATGCCGGCAACCTTATTTTTGATATTATTATATTAAATTGTGTTATAATTTTTTGACGTGAGACTACTTTTATTTAAGGCACCCTTATATGTTTCTGCAGCTACATTTTGCTATTTTACAATAAAGTATATGCAGCCTTATATTAGTTTTTTTTTTTGCGGCGTTGATTGTTTTATATAGAAAATCCTAGAAAACATTCCTAACATCTAGTCAATATGATCTGATCCTTCGTGTCAGATAAGTATACGCCAGCCATAAAATATGATGTATCATAGGTATATACATGTTTTGTTTTGTTTATATTATTGTATTTTTAATTTGCGAAGAGGGGAAGATAATTTATATAGTTTATTGCGTGCAAAAAATACTTCAGTGCAGCTTTACATACGGCAATACGTACCCAAAACAACTGCAAGATACCATAAACAAGAAAAACACAAAAAAATTGATTTTTATAGTTTGTAAAAAATTCGTACGAGAAAATTATATAAAAACCGAATAAATACAACAAATAAAGTTGCTATACAAAAAATTACACACCAGTATATAAGATAACCCTAAATTTTAAAAAAAACAGTCTATTTTTTTTGCGTATTTTTTGCGAAATAAAATACTTTACAAAATATGTATGCATTATTATATTACTGTAATCACCTTAGTCTAATTTAAAAAGGCATAAAAAGCTTTTGTTTATATTTTGAGAAATATAATCGCTACTTTCGGGGTAGAATTCGCATCATAAAGAGGTCAAAGTCAGTGTTTTACCACAGTGTGGGGATTCAAGTTGCATATATACATTTGTCGGCACTTAAGGTTTTTAGAGCTGTTATCATTTGTATAGTGCTTAAAAAACTTAATCAAGTAAAAATTTCGTTAAACTAGAAAGTTTACATATGACGATTTATTTTTTTAACAAACAGCTTACAACAACAATCAATGTTTAAGTACTTGCTATTTTCTACGTAAAAAACATTTTGCAATGTAACAACTACCTGTGGACTTTAAATAATGATTTTTTATAGCAATACATGTCAATATAAGAAAATACATAATATAGTAACCTTTACTTACTTAAAAATTGCCAAACAAGTAACTGGCTTACATGTTAAGACTTATGTAAATAAATTTTATATTAATATTTTGCCTTCTGAACAAAGTTTTTTTATGACAGATAAACTTTTTTTGTCTTGTTTTTTTGTAAAACATATTTAGACCTATGATTTTACAAACAAAATTGCCACCAAAAAACAGTTTGGAGTAGATAATTACAAAGGTGAAACGTAATTTCCGGCTATGTTTATTGTTTTGTAAAAATAAAAAAAAATTCTTTGTACACATGGTATATAAATTTTACTACCGGTTCTTGTTGCATAACTTTTTTGCCTTCTGTTTTTGTGTAACAATACTATTATTTGCTAGAAAATCAAAAATCTACGCAAATTCAACTAATTTTGGGACTTATACATATCGATGAATATTGGTTTAAGTGAAAAACAATAGACAAATAGCATCATAACAGTACGTAATACACAGACAATATAAAGGATATATTTACAGTCATATCTTGTAACATTTTAAACAGCTAGGTTTATAATGTTTATCATTATTGCAGTGTCAACACGAAAACAATTTCATACAAATGTTAATCGAACGTCAATACAAAAAGTAAATTATGACGTAAAATAATGGGATTTAAGTATATTTATAAATTAAAAAAGAAATAAAAAAATTTTGACCAACACGAAAAAGGTGTAAATAAGATAAGTTATGCTGTTTTTTTGTATGTGTTTTCAATAACAACTGCAAATAATTGACATCATATGGTAAATTTCACCTTTTTTAAATATAGAATAAAGCATTTTTTTTTTTGCTATTAAAGAAGCTTAAACTACTCTGAAACAGTTTAAGTTTTTTGTAGTTCGTTTGTTTTGTTTTTGTATAATTTCTTACAAACACTCATATAAATATAAAAAACGCTATATTACTGCTGCAAACGATATCGCTTTGTCAAAAAAACTTTTTTGTGCGTAAAGAGGGTATGATTGTCTTTAAAATTTAACGGAACAAGCTTTGATATATATAATGCATTTTTGCAGTAAAGAATCACTGTAAAGAACATCAGTTTCATCAGTTGTGGTATAAAACATTTTATACAGTGCTACAGCCGCTATATTTCTTTTAAGCAGTGCCAAATTTTTCGATTATGCCAGTCTATAATAAAAGGTATCTAAAACTGTTTATTACGTACTTGTGTTTGTTAATAGATTTTTTTCTATGTTTAATATAACGGGCTAAAAAAATCTCATTCAAACTAAAGCAATCTATAAATCTAAGACAAATCATAACATTTGGTTTGTATATGATAAATAAAATGAAGTTTTGTTTTATTTGGATTTTACGTCTTACTAAACAAAAAACAACGTCACATGACAACAACAAAGTATATAGCGGCTTGGTCCTAGAATAAATAAAATTCTAGGTGCAGAAAAATCACCTAATCTGACATCTTACAAGTGGAACGCGGGGTTCTTAATTTGTATAGTTAAGACATTTTTTTTGACTAAGTTTATGCTTTTTTCCTGCAAAATTTTTAAAAATAAATATGAGAACTACAAAACATAACAAATACAGTTTAAAACCATTTTAAAAACAATTATTGTGTATCATATGCAAAAAGGCAATGCTTGTTGTTACAGTGCGCTAAGATCAAGTGTTTTACAATACAAAACTCTACATTTCTCTCTTAACCCAATTTATTATTATAACGGGCATGTTCGCCGCGTTGAATTTGCCATGATATGTCCCAATCTGTATTTTTATTTTAATACGCATAGAAAACAAATTATCTAATATTTTGTATCTTCGAACACTATTTCCTTTGCCAACTCAGTTATTTGTATAGGATTTCCTAATTGCATTGATGCAAACAGAATATTCCATATGCTGCAAATGAACATCAAAACAATACAAAAGCAACAAATACTTGCATAAGTTTTTTGATAATGCGCATGCGAATTTTTTTTTTGTTTGTCGACATGCCATTTCAATGAATGCATATGCATTGTGTCAAAGATTGTGTACATTTATGCGTATTTTTGGCATCACGAATGCCCTAAGTATACATAACTACATTTTTTTACTTGACAGCGCTTTTTTGCATTGCAAAATCAGCTTTCGGTCTTTTGATATAAAAAATCTAGATCAGAAGCCTAAATGTGTAAAATTGCGTCAAAAGTTTATCAGATACCTTTGCTTTAACTGTTTAGCTTTTTATCTTTTAAATAAATTCTTTTTAATCGGCAGGGTTACATTTTTGTGTTGTAATGCTTTTAAAACTTCTTACGTTGCAAAACCACCAAAAAATTTAAATTAAAACATATAACTATATTTTGCTTTCTATAATTTGTTTTTAAAGGCTATTTTTTTCAGTGTGCCCCAAACGCAATAACTTTTTAAGAAAATGCTTTTTGTAAAATCTTGTATTAAAGACCCTATCTATCTATATATCGCTTTTGTGTTTGTTTTCGGTAAGTAATCGGTGCTTCAATCTCTTTGCCTTGTTTTTATTATTTACGGTTAAAGCATTTTACTTATGTCGAACAGCAAAACCTTTAGATAAAAGCCAATTAAAAAAAAACATACAGATAGAATTTTGTTTTTCACTAGCCGAAACAATTACAAATAGCATACATTTTTTACAGTAACCATTTTTTTGTGTAAAAATTTACAATGTAGTAAGGATTAATACAATTTTACAAAATTGATTATTTACTCCTTGCCGGGCAATGACGTCTTACGACATCATGTTTCTAGTACCCATACACAAGTTTTGACGTCTTAAGACTTCATGATTATTTTACCCATTACCCTTTCACAATTTCCGGGGGTAGAAAATCTTTGATTTCGCAGGGTGGGTAAAATTCATTTTTAAAAAATACAATTATTGGATTCGAAATCTATTTTGAATGCGACGAATGAGCTTTATGTAATAAATAAGAAATTAGATTTGTCATTTCAATTGGTTTTATACAAGTTAATTTAAATTTACATTTTCTACTGCGAAAAAAAAACATATATACACATAAAATACAACTTTCCTATTACTTTTGCCCACAAGCAAAGATATAAATTATAGAAAGAATACCATTTGAATCAAAAAATAAACTCTTACATTTATAACAAAGTTTGGAACTTTTATTGGCATATAATATATTTATTTTAGTCATTCTCAAAATTGGTCGCTATTTAAATGTTTTTATTTCATAATATGTGTTTTTACTTGTATTTATACCACACATGTTTTTGATTCTAGAAAAAGGCAGAAACCTCAAGGGTAATTCTTCGCATTATAAACAAATATAGGGTTCGTTAAGCACTTTGCATGGATTAAATGCCTACATGAGTTAGGAGCACACATTGTGTTTCCTGTTGTTCACCTACAGAGCACCTGGCGGCACTTAGTGTTATCAAGGAGCTAAAATTTTATAAAAACCTTTTTTTACCTATTAAGAATGTACAAAAAATTTTTATTATACGCGCCCACGTATATATGCGTAACCATACATTTTTTTTAGAACTAAAGGTGCCAGCCTTACTAAATATATTTACACTTTTTTGTATATTCATAAATTGTATTATATTTATTACATACAACTTGCTGAACAAAGAAAAGAAAACAAATCAATGAAAATTAATTGCGATCAAAAAAATAAAAAATCAATTTTGATCAGTTTTTATCAAAAAAAATACGCTTTAAAATTTCGGAAAAAAAAACCATCATGACATCCCAAACATTCCTACTAATGCTCAATCGGATCCACAGGCTTTTCAGCGTCTGATCAATCACAAACGCTTTAAAATCAGCGAATCTTGCGTGATGAATAAAATTCTAGGAATTGAATTAAATTTGTCTTATGTTCCCGTACCGTGCCCGGCTTATTAAAAATGCCAATGAAAGCAAAAGAGACTTAGGTCTTGTTTAGGATTTCTTTGGAAAAAATAAAAGCCGTGAAACTGGCGTATCAAGGCAAGGAATGGCACTACTTATTTGATGAGGACACCTTTAACGAAAATGTGTTTGCCCCTAACGCCATCCTCAGTATATCGGCCACCCCTTGAGTGAATATGAATAGTCAAACCGAGTTAACAAGCCGCGTGCATCTAGAGGCATCATATCGCAAGGCAAAATCAAGCGTTCTTGACCCTTTCACACTTTAAGGGGGGTCTAAAAAATGAATTCTATATTTTAGAAGTTCTTGGATTTCAGATGTCGAAGGAATTTAAATACATTCAAATATTACAACAAATTGGTGATTTGATTTATAATTACACTATAACCTTCATTTTGTACCATTTCTTAATGTTTTTATTAGTGGATAATAGATGCCATTCTCAATTTAAAGGGTGGCATTCTCCGTGAAATTCATCATAAGGAAATTATATTAAAAATAATAAGAAAAATTATTTTTAACCACCAAATACTACGTTTGGCAAGTATGCAAAGGTTTTTTGTCATTTTTAACATCAAGTTATTTACTTTATATATGAATATAATTGACAGGTTATAGAAGATAGTCTCTTACTTTAAAAATAAATGTATCAAATGACAGTCACAACGCTATACTTTTGTATATCAGCACGTTTCTTATGTTCATCTAGTATGATTGTCCGTTGTTTATGGTCGGAAGCCATGACACCATATGGTGTCATGATAAATTTGGCTTATTTTCATACACTGATTATGGTGTTATCAAATTAGGAAATATTTGCTTATGACACCATATGGTTTCATGAAGTGTGAACGGGTTAAGCGAGCTTTAAAAGTGCTTTACAATATATCTCTTACAGGTGATCTTCAAGGAAATAGCAGGTCAATACTTTATGAATGCATTTACTCGGGCCCAGAACAACCAGGGTCTGAGTCACCAATAGTTGAAGCAGAAAAAAAAAGAGGACAACGCTAAAACTTATATATAATTGTGAAGAATATTAAAAACGTATTTTTTACTATCTTATTCTTTATCCCAATGTGAAAAAATACAAAAGAAACAAGTCGAAACCTGTAAAACTTAATAGACTCTGCCAAGTATAGCAATAACGTAAACGCTATAAAAGATTTGATAACATATCAGCAAATGCCTATTGATAAAGTCCTTAATGGCCCCTAGCCAGAATCTAAATGACATGAATATTTTTTTTATAAGTGTGATCCGCGCACAAAAAATCCACACTCGGCGGTCAATTCTTTCAGCAACCGTATAGGATTGCACCACAAAAAAAGAAAGTCTGACTAGGCCTCAGAAATGGCCCAAGATATTCTACTAACTAGAGACCAACCAAAAACTTATTCGCAAAAGCAGGAATACAGCCTGAATAAGATCCCCATACATCAGAAATATCTACAGGTATAAATGCTAACTATATAATTAAATCAACCAAATATACGATGTCGTTCGGTACTTCAAATAGCACAAAAAGCGCTTGTAAGTGCCTTCTGTCAGTTTAACAGGAAATAATACTTTTAGTAATATACCTTTTAAAATTTAAAAATGAGCAAACAGCATTCTTCATACCTTAGATTTATAATTCTCTTAAACTGCCCAACGGATATCCGTAAATATCTGCTAAAATCTTTTTCTAAAAAATGAACGTAAGATTTAAAAAACGAGAATCCAAATGTACCTGAGAACCCCCCTCCCCCCATTCCCTCGGAAATTACCAGATAATTTTAATTTAATGTTGCTTAATATTAATAATAAGAAGAAAAAATTTTTTGAACTTAATCTTACTTTAGAGGAATCTAGTCCTGACCTGATACTTTTACAAGAAACCCGTAGACTACGTTCCGAAAACTCTATCTTTATTCCAAATTACATTATTTCTACAATACCAATGGAAAAACAAGGCCTAGGCTTACTTATAGGGGTTAAGGAATCTCTTAATGTCTCGACCAAAATTATTTGTCTAGCGATAATCTTCTCTGCATCCTGCTCTCAAGCAAGATACAAAATAAATTGTTTGTGATATTTATGGATCAAACAACCATAATACTTTTGCTACTACGCTTAAAGAATTAGAATCTTTCCTAAATTAAAAATTTTAAATTAATATAGTTATAGTAGGGGTTGGACATAACCCTGTTCCTAAAGGTTTGAAAGCTTCTTAAAATATGGTTTCGATAGCTTTGTTCCTGATTCACCCGAAAAAGGAACTCGAATATCGATTAGTAGACAACGGACTAGCCGACCAATCGCCTTTGCTATTACTAACAGGAAGGATATTATAAAATACTAAAAGTATTGACAGGAATACGTTTAACAGATCATTTTTTGATTGGTATATCTTATAATATTCATAACCCTGAAATCCAAAGGGCTTCGACTATTTCGGTTTTTAATAAAAACTTCCTCAAACTGCCATAAGTAGTACAAAAAATTAAAAACTTTTAATTATTTACGACACGTCAGATAACCACACAGCTGTTGAATTCTTTTACGAGGAGCTCATCAACCTTCTTATAAAACTCAAGGTTATATCTTCAATAGATCCCAATCCATCTCACTACAAATTATCGACCCCGATAACTAACGCCAAAAAAAAACAACGTAGATTCGACCGTCTTGTTAGTAGAGGACTAGCCACCCTAGAAGATCTGAAACCCGAAAACAAAGGTGTACAACAAAATCCTACTTTTTTACGATATAAAAGCAAGATAAACTAATAAAAAATGGTTGTAATTCTCTAAATTGCAATAACCCAACAAATACTTCTCGATAATAAAAAAACTGACAGGCATGCAAAAGTCAGGCCCTCTGGACACAAAAACATGATGTCCGGAAACCTTAGATATATAAACTAACGAAAACGAAATTTTAGACGTTTGGTCTACTGTGTTTAGCTAAATCTGCTGCCTTCCAGCTCCAGAAAACGCTCTTGAAATCGATTCAAACAAAATTAATAAATATGCTGATTACATGCATCAACCTATCTCCTAATTGGAAATAATTACTGTTTTTAAATCACTAAGGTTTAGAAAAGCCGCGGGGCTAGATCTCATCCCATGCAAACTTTATATGATCTTTCAAAACGAAAAGACCTCCAACAGTCCCATTGCTAAAACCCTATTTAAAGTCATGCACTTGGCATTCAAAGGGGAAATTTTTCTCAAAGAGCGGAACGTTTGTGCACCTAAAATCCATATTTAACAAAAATGATACAGTAAACACGGATAACTAGAGAGGAATCTGTCGCAGTTTGACTTAATTAAAAATTCTGGCTGTTATTATAGCCTCTAGACTATAGTCTATAATGATTGATAAAAATATCCTTATAAAAGAGCAAAGCGGATTTCTTGTCAAGGAGGAGTGTCTTTCCCAAGCGGCATGCTAATTAGAAGCACTTCAAAGGCGTCAAATCTTGAATAAAAATTTTATAGCTACATTTTTGGACCTAAAAAAGCATATGGTTAAGTCCCACACGGTACTCTTTTTAAGAAATTCACAAACACGGGTATAGGACATTCACAATTAACTTTTTACAATTAATGTATAGTCTCACTTTTGTAAGAATAAAAATTGGACATAAAACTGGTAATCCCTCCCCATATTTAAGAGGAGTCCGCCAAGGCTGCCGTCCTCGCCTAAGATTTTGAATATTTTTATTAATGATATTTCAGACCGTTTATCTGGGGTCTATATCCCAGCTCTTACAGAAAGTTTTAAAGGACTCCTATTTGCTGATGACACGGTCATTATCAGCGAAGATAGTCGACAATTGCAATATAACCTTGATAAACTCTCTTTTTGGTTAAAAAAATCCATGGACTTGAACACAAGTAAATGTGGTCGTCTAATTTTTAAAGGTAATTTTGACCACCCACTTATCTCGAACCCTACTTATAAAGGCACAAAAATACCTATTTTAAAAGAAAACACCTACTTGGGTAACTTTATAAATGACGAACTCGACCTCGCAAAAATGGCCAAATATAGATGCAATAGGGCAAAAAACTCTTTACCAAATTCAACCAGCAATCGGAAACAAAAAAATTCCTCTTGAGCTTTGACTTTAACTAGTAAAAAATATTCTCCTCCCATCGGTCACCTTCGAGTGGGAAATCTTCGGCATGAGCGACCTCAGAATACAGCCGCTCCAAAGTATAATAGATAAGTCTATAAGTAAAATCTCTAAAAATCTATTTTCCTTTAGAGTAAGAACAGATGAGGAACTTAATATCCTACCCCTGTCTGTTTTAGGCGCTAAAGCGAGAGCAAGGGGCTTCAATAAATGGAAAACATCTAGAACTTCTATTATCTTCCTAATAAACTTTACTACTTGTGTTAAGTGTCAAAAAATAACGCTTTTTAAACAATCCAGTATATGGTGCAAAGGGCTTGGACCGTCTGCTAACTTGGCTCCTGCTAAAATACCGAAAGAAATATCAGAAAAGAATTGTCGTAAATTTTTAATAAAGACTGAATTCTTAATAAGTACATCCCGCACCTCCAAGGGATAGGACCGGGTAAATTCTATATTAAAAAAGAAATATAGTATAGGTATTGATACTCTCTTACAACTTAGACTAACAGCTTTAATTTCGCCCAATCTTGGTCAATTCACAGGTCTTTCCGAGAGAGTATAAAGATAAATGCGCTATTTGCGATCAGCCATCAATACGAGGATGCTTGGAATTTTATTATGGTCTGTCCGACCTTTACAGACCTAAGACCGCGAAAAAGACTTCGGCAGCAAAGCTGCTCAACAAGTGCTCCTCTAGAGGCACACAAAAAAGAAAATATTCTCAAAACTCTCTATGGGGGGATGGCCTCTGGCAATTATAAACCATTAACCATACCCACCAGCAAACTTATTAGCTTCCTCAGTAAAGCAGTCCCAAGGCGAAGAATACTTTCTTGCCGCAAAAATTGACTACGTTAAAGGCGTCATCTCCCAACCGAAAGACCCGGATATTGAATAAATTAATAAAATAAGGTAACCGAAGCCCTAACGGGTATGGTAGGGGTGAATTGTTCTAGATTTATCTGCCAAGCACCTTGACTAGTTTGCCCTTGCATAAAGGTTTTTAGTGTAGGTGTAATTTTTGTGTGTAGTGAGAAAAGTGAAGTGAAAAAGAGATCTGAGTAAATAAATCGCATTTTTTTTTTTTTAAAAAACAAATTTGTTTTGTAATTTTATACGAACTTTAGTTAATTTTTTTAAAACTGTAGGATCCAACATGAAAATAAAAATTTCATACAGTAAAATAATTATAAATACTTAAAAGTAATTAGGAATCGACATGCCGGCCTAAATATTATAAAAATAAGATTCTATCAATAAAACTAAATAAACACGAAACTATAAATTTCAATATAAATACCTCTTTTTTTTGTAAAAATTTGCCCACTGGTATTTATTGTTGCAAATTTTACATGGTTTACAAAGCCATCTATATCCGGGAACCAAAAAAAAATTGCCTCATACCATACAGTGGCGTAGGAAGGGAGGGGGCTATGGGGGCTCAACCTCCCCCCCCCTGTAGAACAAACTGCGCCAGAATTTAAGGGGGGTCTATTTTTGTGCAGAGATATTTTTGATAAAAAAATCTAAAATCTTAAATAATTAACATAGAAAATTTCAAAAAAAAATAATTAAGGGCCTGTCTGATTCAAACGGGTGCTTATGTTTATGATTAAAAGTGTTTCACGCCACAAACGTTTGTGTATTT
>JAQFYM010006050.1:0-12276 GCA_034694785.1 Agrenia bidenticulata
TTTTTTTATGTTTGCAATATTGGTCGCATTATTATAAAAAAAAACAACTAAATATAAAAATTTTATATTTTGGGAAAATACTAGTCGTGGTAAGTTAAACAAAAAATAAGCCTTAGATGGACAAAACTTTAAACTGGTCAGAAAACTTATTTTACAAAGAATTTATGACAATGATAGCTTAAAAAGTCATAGAAAATGCTCAAGATGCAATTTTACAATTGGCCAATTTTTTTTCAATTGCATAAAACCTCGGCCTCATCTTAAAGGCGGGTGCAATAGAAAACGATAAATACCGCCATTTCTGCTGGCACCGAAATCTGAAACAACAGCAGGTAATAAAAAAAAACACAACAAGATTAGAGAAATAGTGCGTACAAATAATTAGGGCAAAGTCAGGTTGCTGTTATTGTAAATACGCTACAAACAGGAATATATCTTGAATTATTAAAGCAAAAAAAGATAAAAAAATAACGAGTGTCGCAGTACAAAAAAAGCAACGTATAAGTTAAAATAGGGTGCTTTGTTTAGGCGGTGTCTCATTATACAAACCTAACTGCATTGTTTTAAGAAAAAAAAATAAAAACGTTTTTGTTAATCTGGGTCTAATAAAAAAATATAACTTCAGATTACATTGCACAGCAAACATGTAAAAGCAAAAAACTGTTATTGTTTTGCCTACAAGTGTGTGCGTAAATAGAACAAAGTACAACAGGTAAGTCTACTCGTGTTGTTCTAGATACCACAACAAAAATTAGCTGTAAAAATGCCGACTAAAGTGAAAAAAAACAAAGAAAAAATGATATTACGTGTTATAGACTTATCTATCATGCATAAACAAAATACTCGTTTCAAAAGGTATAAAATGCTATAAATACAGAAAAGTGCATACTATTTTGTTTTGATTTTTTTTAACAATGGTTTTTATTTTTTGTATGATTACATTTTTAAGAAAACTTTACAAAGTTGCAAAAAATATTTTAAAATATAATTTACAAAATAAAAAAATAAATCTTATTTATAAATCTTAGGGGGTGGAACCCCCCCCCCTACGATTCATAAAATTTTTGACAGGGAGGTGCTATAACACCCCCCCAGTCCCCCGCAACCCCCCCTCCTAATACAGCACTGCATATATGCCATAATAACCTATTTAATCGGCCAAGATTTTCTAAAACCACAAAAACATACCATATTATGTCCAACGAACCCCACAAAACCAAGGAATTTCAAGCCTAATTTAACATGGTGAACAAAAATAAAACATGCTTTATTTATTATTAAGTCTTTTTTACAATTAGATTTTAAATTTCAATTTATCTCTC
Source organism: Agrenia bidenticulata (assembly GCA_034694785.1). Classification (NCBI taxonomy): domain Eukaryota; kingdom Metazoa; phylum Arthropoda; class Collembola; order Entomobryomorpha; family Isotomidae; genus Agrenia; species Agrenia bidenticulata. The sequence continues at coordinate 1,323 of JAQFYM010006050.1, forward strand.
ATCTTTAATCATTTTTTGATAATTCTTTTTTTTAACTCTAAATCATTCCCTTTTCTAACTAAATCCTTTTGCAACCCCTGAAGCAATTCTATAGCATCTGTTAAACCATTACTTGTATGGTTTTTATAGCATTTTAGCCACGCAACATAGCCAGGTTCGTTTTTATCTTTTTGCCAAAATTCTTCAAACTTATTTTTAAACTTTGCATCATTAAATTTAAGTAAGAAATCAATTTGCCTCTTGACCTCTTCATATTCTGTTTCATATTTATTTTTTGGTCTTTCTGATTTGCTCTTTACTAGTGAATCGGAGTAACTCTGAATGCTTAAATCTGAAATCTTTTTTTCATTTGGCGCTTCAGCACAGAAAAAATATCCTGAAATAAGAAAAAACATATTGAAGAAATGCATATATGGGGAGAAAAAATAAATATATATTGCAATATAACTATCCGGTTATCATTGATAAACACTTTATCAAAATACTGTTTGTTTCTTTAGATGTAGTTCTTCACAAAATACCGTACAGTCCCGAAAGTAAGCATGGTATCGAATTTTAGACAAGTTGCGCCAACATGTTTTTATATTTTCTAGTTTAATTTAAGGAATTAAAATTTTTTCGATTAGCATGCTTACTTTCGACAGTGTACGGTAGTTTAGGGTATATATATTTTTTCTTAGATTAAAATTATAGCCCAGAAAATATATTATCATCCGAAAATATATATTTTGTACCATAAATATTCCTTATAGGCAAATTATCCCAGAAGATTATAACGCAATCCAGGGGGTTCCGAAAAAAATATGGCCTCAACCATATATGGCCATATCTATATGGCCATAATCCGGGAAATAATTTACCATATTTTTTCCATATAATAGTTGTTTCCGATACAACAAGTTCCACCTTTTACACAAAAGAACTGTATTCAAAACATATATAATTTTATAATAGTTAAGATCTATGCATCACTTTGTCATTGGTTAACATTTTTTTGTTTTTTTAGAATATAAGAGTCTTCAAAAACCTGTGATAATAATTACGAATATCAAAATATCTATCTCATTATTATATATTTCGCAAAGTATACATTTATATTCAAGAATTACATGTTTTACTATTTTTAGTATATTTATAAATGGACAAAATACATACACATTGGATAATTGTATAAATCATTATTTTTGTACAGAAGAGGTAAAAAATTCATCAATTTGTATTTTCGGCTATATAAGTTGCGAACTATCATTTATTGGAAGGTATAATACAGTAGCATAGTCAAACCAGGGTGGAGGGGTTTACCCCCCCCCCTTCAGAAAAATTGTTACGCCTGAATTTAAGGGGGGTCTTTTATGTGCATAGATTTTTTTTTTGATTTTAAGAATCAAAATAACGAACATTTCTTTGTTTTTTTTTTAAAAAAAGTATGATGTTTAAACGCTCACAAAAATAGTTTTTGGGTATATTTTTGTCAAAATCACTGACTATCCCCTGGCACGCAAATTCCTGGCCACGCCCCTGGTATAATATAGTTTTAAAATGCCTTATCGCTAAATTTGGTTACAATTAACCTTCTTTGGTATACAAAGTAGAATCCCTCATAATGGGAGTTTCTATAAATGATAAATTAACCTAATATGGTAAATTGGTCGCGGAGAATTCCCCTCATATGCTAACAAATAACAGCAGAAATCAAACAAAAATACAGCAATGTAACATGTATATTTATTTGCAAATTATTTATCAACTTTTTTTTCTTTTTTCTTATATAATTTTAAAAATCCCTCAAAATGAAAACGTTCCCAAGATGAGGGATTCCACTGTAATACGTGCACATAAGCAAAAATAATACCATATAAAGTTATTTAACAAACCATAAATATATACGAAACAAATCTTTAGGTAATTTTGGCATATAAACATAGTTGCAAACTTGAACTATTAAAACTTGACTTTTTAAGTTGTAGTACTTTTATATGTACTTTTAAATGCATTAACATGGTGTAAAAAATAAATTACAGGGTTCCTTCTTACATTGGTCTGTCTTAAATCCAAGTTTTGTTTATATTTACACTTTTTATATGTTTTTACAAAAAAAAATTGTGTACTTGCCATATTTTACCATAATGGCCATAATGGGGGACATGTAAAAACGCATACCCCATATTATGGCCATACCATATTCGGATCCCCTGTAACATGCAATTTTTTGATGTCTTATAATGCGATTGTAGCCTCGTATAGCATTTTTTTATAATAAACACTCGCATGCATATATTATGTCCCCGGTATACGTCTTAAGTCAATATTCCTTTATCAATAAATTGTTCTTACTTTTTTCTCTTGTGGCACAGTTTTCATTTGTGCTTTAAATCTCATTATAAAAAAAAACATGGAAAGGTCGGAATTCGTAAATTTATATGGTTAAAAACAGCTTAAAATATGGTAAAATATTTCACCCATAATGGCAATTAAAATATGGCCATTATGGAGAAATTCCATTAATTTTTCGGTATCCCAGCTAGAATCCATAATAATAAACCTTTCAGATATCAAAGAGATAAAAAATTTAAACCAGTAAATTAATACTAAAGGCCGTCTGGATATACGATTACAGCTGTTGTTACACTTATGTTTCCATCAAGCACTTAAAATCTGCCCTTATTTTTGATGCATGTCCTTCCGTTGCATTAAAATTTTAGATTTACTCAGCACTGTTGTAACTAGGGATTCCAAATCCCGATCCGGGATCCCGGGATACCGACGATTTTTTAACTTTTTGTTCATCTCGGGATATCCCGGGATCAAGCCTAACCCTAAATCTTTCTTAAATACTCGAAATTTTTACTATTACACTTTTTATTTTTTATTTGTTGTTATATCTGCTTTAGTTTCTTGTTTTAAACGCAATTCTCTGAAATTATACTTTAGTTTTTTTCATTAAATATTTTACCTTTCCCCATATACAAAGATCCCGGATCCAGGGATCCCAGCAAATTTTCGATTTTTTTTGAAACCCGGGAATCTTGGATCCTGGGATTTGGAATCCCTAGTTGTAACTCAACAAGGTTTGTTTAGTTTTCATCGTTCCATTTTTGCACTGTCATTTGAGGGGTGTCGTATATAAAAAATACTCCCCGTGGAAAAAACACTCCCTTAAATTAGATCAAGAAAAAAAATAATTCTTTTATAAATGAAAAGGAATATAAAATAGTGCAACAACACCAGAAATAAATACCCTTTGTCTACTCAGTTGTAAAAAATTGATTTCTTTTGTTATAGTTTTTCTTCTTCTTCCGTCTCCAAATTGTGTCTAATCCAATCTTCTATAATTTCAGAAAAAGGAGAACGCCGAAATGAAACAATATAAACTATAAAAGTATAATAAATCACAAAAAAATACATAAACAATTAAGATATGCAAAGAATACCACACATATAGTCCTTTTGTTTAATATGTTTTTAATTTCATGACAATAGACACAAAACATAAAGAAATAAAGATGAAGGAAAATTATAGCATTAAAACACATAAACATGAATTTTAAAAATTTATTTTGACTTGTAAAACAAATATAAAAGAAAAACTTCCACACAAAAGTAACAAAACAATTTTAAATTATAAAAGTGTTATAATTATTACTAGAGGTCTGCACGGGTCGAACCGTAACCCGAAAGCCCGACCCGTGCCATGAAAAAAACTCTCAACCCGACCCGTCAAAAAATTGCCAAACCCATCGACCCAGGGGGGAGGGGGGGGGGGCTGTAGCGTCAAATACGTCCCCCCTCAAATAGTGTCTGGCCGGATAGAATATGATGTCAATTACTGTCCGGACGGACACTATTTGACTGTCAAATAGTGTTCCCCATGTCAAATAGTGAACCCCTTTTAAAAGGAATGTTTGAAACATTAGACATATTGATTGTTTTACAATAAAACAAAAATAATATAATATGATTGTTACATAAGATGACAGATCGAGTTGCATTAATGCCGAAAACATGAAACAACAATTGCCTGTGCACAGTAAAAAAGATGAATCTTAACAAAGATGTAAATAGAGAAAATATTGCAGCAAATAAACAATAAAGAATTTATAGAAAAAATTAGCTTACGAAAACAATTAATAAAAATTGAATCTCACCAAAAACATAAACAAAGATGAATATTTTGTCAGAAAACCAACATGATACCAAAAAAAAACAAAGGGAAAAAAAACGTAAAAGACAAGAAGGAAGCAAAAAAAACTCTTTTTTTAAACAAGTAGAATTTTTTTTTTTAACTACATAGAGCCTTGTAAGTATAAAAAAGTAAAAAAAATACCGTACTAGATATTAAAAATTATGCAGTATGGATTTTTTGCTGAAGGAAATCTGCTTTTACGATTTTTTTATAGCTATATACGATTAAATGGTTGAAAATCTAAATATATATAAAAAAAAGCATATATTTTACTATATGAATTCTCGTTAAGGGTATAGTTCTCTGTCTATAAAAAATGCAATTGTCTATATAACAACAAATAAATATTTATTTTATTTCTGTAGTTCAGCTAACCTTTGTTAAAAACAGTTTGTTAAAAATGTATTGAGTTCCATATTGCAAGGTGGGGCAAAATATCTGAAAGAATAAAAATGGGAAGGAAAGCGTTCAGAAATGCCATTTTAGCAAAATCAGACTAGAAATGAAACATATTTTTGCATGGATATTAATATGATTATTTTTTGTACCTAAAGCAAACAAAATAATATATTTTTCTTCTAAATAAATATATATTGTTAAAAACGATATTTTGCGAGAAAAGTTACTTAAGTTCAAATTGCGATATAAAAAATATTTCCGAATAAAGGACTGCAAGTAATCCGCACATGGTTTACAACGACTGTAATTCGTTTAGTTATATATCCTATTTTTTTTGGTTGTATTTCTATTTTTTTGTTAAAAACTTTTACTTCTTTGTGTAGATTTACATGATAAAAAGAACTTTCTGATTTGATTTTGTCGTTCTATTTTTTGTTGGTCTATTTTGGGTAATCCGAGAGTTGATGTACCACAATGTGTGTTGTTCTGTCTAAATATTTTTTTGCAATAGAGTTACATATAAAAAGCCAAAAAATAGTCCTTTAGTTTAAGTTTATATGCTATTTGTTATAAACAGCTACATTGTAATACAAAAAAAGCAAACATTTTGTTGCAGACTTTTCAATTAAGATTCTTTCAGTAAAAACAATCCTATAAAAACCCAAAATTTTTCATGAGAAATTTTGTTTTATTTTACAGGCTTTTTTTTTGTATCGATATCCTTATTATACGTACGTAAAACACTGTAAACTTTGTATGACTTGTATGTAAACATCTATATGATGAACCAAAAATACACATGAATCATTTTGTGTAATAAAATTATATGAAAACCAGTTATGATTTTTATACTGGTACATTTTTTTTAATTCTAAAAATAGATAAAGTTATAAAAAGTTTATGTTTCTACATTAAAATGCTAAATAAACCTTATATCCAGCGGCGGAATTATATTTAAGAAGGCCCGGGGGCACTTTTTTTTCTGGGGGCCCCTTTGTATTTTTATAAAATTTTTTGGGGATATTCAGGGAAAAATCAGTTTTTGATTTTTTTATACTGCTGTAAGTTGAACTTGTTTTATCAGCTAAACTTAATTATCAAAAAATATATATATATTTTTTTGGCGTATACTCATTATACCCTTTAAACGTAAAAAGCATAGAAATTCATGAAGGTATAAATAGGGTGGGTGTAACAATCAGTAATATACACTAAAAACCTATAGTTGACAAGTTCCTTGCAAAAAACAATTTAAAATATTATTGATAAAATTGGAAAGGAATTTTACCTTTTGCTTTTATATACGTTAAACAAATCAGTATTCAAACACAATTAATTAAAAAACTGATGGTATGTGATTTACTGACGTATTCTGTAAGGAAGCAGTAGCATGATATCATAACACGTCGTTATTTATCAGTACACAAACCCTAATAAAGTTGGCAAGAAAACTTCAAACGCAAATTTTACGAGAAAAAAAAACAAAAAAAAGCATATAATACCTCTTTTAAGTAAAAAAACTACGAACAAAAAACATCTAAGGCAATATCAGATAGACGTGCTATGAACTCGTGTTTATTAATTTTGTAAATATATAGCTTCTTCTAAAGTAAATTAATACTACTATAAACGATTAATTCTAGTATTAAAGTCTAAATGTTATAGAAAAAACGAAACATAGAATAATCATTTTGCATTTGTAAACAAGTTTTGTATTGCAAAGAGGTATGTATATAGTTTCATATAGTCTAGTGATATATGTTTGCACTAATACAACAGTTTTTTTGTCATGAGCTTTATATATGATTATAATATGTCGCGTAATACTTTTTGAGGCGAAAATTCCAACTGAACGCCTGTCCATGCACCTTTGTTAAAAATGTAAACATGCATTTGTAGTTTGTAATTTTGGTTTATATAAATTTTGAATTGCACAAAGGTAGTAAAAAAAAAGTGAAAAATAAAAATATGCGCATAGCTTATATGCTAGAAAAAAAATTTTTCAGCATTAAAAGCTATTATATTTTATAATCAGCAAACTATCTAAAATAAGCTTATTACAGAAGTTCGCAAATTAGTTAATAGATTTTGCGTCATTTTGCAATAAAAAGTCTATTCGCATTCTATGCTTGTAAGTTGATTTTTTTTTTTCTTACAAAAGCTTTCTTTTTTTGTAATCGCATAAAAGAAGGTCACTTTATTTTGTTATATTTGTAACAAAACTATTTCATTTAAATTATTTTTGGGTTCCTCTTAGCCGGGGGCCATGGTGCCCATGCCCCCATTCCCCCATTCCCCCTTAAATCCGCCCCTGCTTATATCGCTTTTTAAAAAATGAACTTGGAGAAATGGTACACGCTACACAGTATAACCCGTGCAAGCTTTGCATGTTTTATGATTTTTTTTGTTAAAAAATAAGTAGGGATCGATATTTTTTGCTAAATTACAAAAAATAAAATGATTAATGTGGCTTATCTTTTTATATTATATTTTCTATAAAAGAGCTGGTAAAGTACTTTATTGCATTCATTTTATATTTATTGCATATTTAACATGGCTATACCGTCACAAAACGTAAGTTAAAAGCATTCCATATAAATTTAAAAATTTAAATTGAACCAAAAACCCTTAAAAGAAAATATGTATCTAGTCCAATATTTGTATTTTATTTCTGACAGCAAAAATAAATTAGCACCTATCAACACCCAATAAAAAATTTCTTTGTCTTTAAGACAAGTTATGACGGATATTCCCGTCATGACATGAAGTTGAAAAAACACAAAATGTCTGTATTACATGTTATCAGGATATGAAAAGGCACAAAACATCTTATTAAAACATTTTATATTTGCAAAAAAAAGTTCTCCGTGTCCTTCTTTATGTTAAGAAAAGATTTTACATTTTTAAAATTTCGTAAATGATATAAATATGAAACAAGTACTTTTTTACCATCAAAAAAGTTTTTTCCCAATATCCTTTTTTTTCATAATAAAATTTGTTATTTTTGCTTTAGAAGTTAAGCTGCAATGATTCCTACCACTAATACCAAGACAGATTATCAAAAAAATAAAATCCATGTTTAAGATAAAAATTTAAAACAAAAAGGATATAAAATCTGGTAATATATTATGTTACTAATGTATTTTAAGTATTTTTTTGCATTTATATATAGCTTTTAAGACGATATCTGATCTTTTCTCATATATTTTGCTCCACGATTTTGTGTCGCATAAAAGGTGTAAGCTACTGTCTTTATGATGTCTTATTCAATTTGACTTTTATTTTTTAAATTATGGGGGATATTTCATGGATAATTTAAATTCTTAAAAAAACTTCTAAAGAGTTTTTTTAATATTTTTTCGTTTAGAAAAAGTGGTAATACTTAAAATTATAAAAATAACGTAATTATATTGTCTTTACTACAAAAAAATAAAATATATGAGGTTTAAAGTTTTATTTTTCGTAAAAAGTGGTGTTTTGGTTGTTTTCTTTGTAATAAAACAAGATAAAAAGGTTTTTTTCGAAAACTGTACCATAATCTTATATTCAAAACTTTTTAATTTTGTTTGAATGTGGTCTAAATTCTTTTTGTAATAAAAAAAGCAAAATGTGTGAAATAAGTCCTATTCAAAATTATTTTTTTACTAAAACAATTTAAACACACATTGAATGGTACAAAATAGTTTTTCTAACTAGTTTTAAATGTTTTTTGACAACCTTGATTTATATTTTACAAGATTCAAGGCTAATAGATTTTCTTGTTGGTCCATATACGCAAAATACTGTACAAAAAGGATAATTAATGTGCTGAAAAACGCATATTGTTTTACCAGATAATGCATGTAAGGCGATAGGTACTGATTTTAGTTTTAATATATTTTTTATAGTAAAAAGACAAAATTTACTATGATTGATGGCGCAATTTATACAACTGTTAGATAATATATCTTGCACAAATACTATATTTGTTTTGTTTAAAACAAGAATGAAATCATTTTTTTGTTGCGGCAAAATCATGTTTGTTTTATAATGTCCATGGTACAAAAAAATTGTGTATATTAATTATTATTTATTTTGTGCAATACACAACAAAATAATATTTTCAAACGAACCCAAGGCAAAAAAAAATTAATATAATATTTTATGCTTGATGTGCCAATATTTTCTGCTTTAATTTCAAGATTTTTTTAGAAATACAACTTAGATTTATATAGCAATAAAGCCGTAAAACGTAAAAACAAAGATTTTCTACTAGCTGAAGTCTGTATTGCGTGATATTATAAAATAGGTACTGCCTTTTAAGTATTTATTTATCATTAAGAGACTTAACCATATTCTTTTCGTGCTTAAAATTACACTTAATTTATTGTTTAACTTTTTGGAGTGTATGTCAAAATATTAGAGACAAATGTTTGATACTAAATGTTCATGACAATTTTTTTTATTGAGACCTTTTGGATTTAAAATTGGCGAAAAATGTATAAAATGAAATTCTTCCGTAAAAAAAATCCGTAAAAAAATTTTGGGGATAAAATTTCCTTATTAAAATTTTAGGGAAGCTATATATGAGGCATGAAAAAGTCAGACAAGATCTGTCGGATTACGATGTCAGAAAAAAAATCCTAATGACAAATTTTCAGAAATAATATTTCCAACAAATTTCCCGGAATAAAGAATCTGCAATAATACCCGAAATAAAACGTGTACAAAAAATATCAATGACTAATTAGCCCGGCAAAATTAACTAAAACAAATTTTCTATGGAAATTACATCCAAGACAATTGTATCCAAATAATTTTGTTCCACAAGTTTTAATGCAAATTGTAATTAGGCGATTTTGTAAAAATCTTTTTTCGTTTAAGCTATTTCCCGTTGGTTTATTCCGGATAAGTTGTCCTTGTACAAATTTGCCCGGAAATAAACTTCAAAACAATTATGACTCATACATTTTTTCTAGTCCATTTTATGCGTTGACTTTATGTAAGGGTCATTAGTATCCATTATTTTTTTTGAAAAATTTTATACGGATATTGTATCCCTGAATTCGTCACGGACACTTTGTGCCTAACATTTTGTCATAGCAACGTTTTTTGCTTTTTAAAGCAGGCTATACAATAAAATTTGCAGTGATTTATTGTAAAAATAAGTAGTTTTTTTACATTTTTTTAACGATAGATATTTTAAAGAGTATAATTTTATTTCAAAAAAAATTAAAATGATACTCCGTCTGTTTCAAAATTACATGTCCAACTTTTCTCTCAAGTTTTGTCCATTGCAAATTAAAGTATGACAATTAATTTGGGACAAAGGCATATGATGTAAGTGGTTTTTGTTGAGAAAAAAACAATAATCTTTGTGGAAAAGGTCCAGCTGCGTTTTATTGATAAAAAACACCAGTTTTTTCTGTCAAATAAATGAGTTAATTCTTTCATTTCGCAAAAAGTATATTGAAATACATGAAATGGAAATCTCTATATGCATAATAATTGCGCATGCTGGTTTTGTAAAAATAAATACTTTTTTTTGAAGGAATAAATGTTTTGCAAGAGTTTTACCTTTATAGATATTATAAATATACCAGTATTTATGCAAATAAAAAATTATTATAACTTTAAAGATGTTAGGAAAAGTTGTTGTCTAGCTTTGGTTTGAAATTGTTTTTTTCACGTAAGAGTTGCCACCTTAATGATTTAAATATGCCATAATTAAACTCAAAGATTTAAACATTTAGATATTTTATAATATATAAACTTCAAGGCTTGAAACAAGTTTTACAGGGTTTCAAGGCTTGAAAAAAGTTGAACAGTGCTTCATGTCTAGGGATAAGCAGAATCTCATTTGTGCAAATATGGGTAATATTCATACATCAATTCTCGGCAAAGGTAACATATATGATTTATATTTTGTATATATTTATTTTATTTTAGATTTTACATATGATTACAACCACAAAAAGAAAAAAAAAGTGATTTATTTCATAAGCGTAAAAACGCCATTTTATGCTGCGACTGTATTTTTATAACAACAAGCTGTAGTTTTCTATATTTTTAAACATTTAAAAATAAGACTATATATACCTAGGGCATACAAATTCAAATTGTCTCTATTATATTTTTTTTACACTAATATAATAAAATGTAAAAAAATACCCCAAATCTTCTTTTATGATAGGTTGCACTCAAAATATAAGACTAAAAACTATGTTAGCATTTATAATTGGTATTTATTATATAATTTAATGTCAAGGAATATAAAGTAAGTCGTAGCTAATATAATCGGGTTTGGTTAAAACTAATATATAGGGTTTATCGATCAATCTCGACATGTTTGCAACCAATCTCGACTTGATTGCATTCAATCTCGACCATTTG
>JAQFYM010006051.1:0-12272 GCA_034694785.1 Agrenia bidenticulata
TTTAATAATCCGTGCTATTTTGCAATTAATTTAAAATCACATGTAAAAACAAATGCAATGGCAAAAAAATCAAATTTTGAAGTAAAAATATACGATAAAAATCGTTGAAATACTATACCTTAATAAAGCATCATTTTTGTTAAAAATATAATTATGTTTTTTATGGTTACTTTTAACGTACAACAAAAGCGTAGCCTTTTTGTGTTTTAATTATCTACAAACTTTGCGCAAATCCATTGCAAATATACGCCTTTGTATTTTGCATAATAAGACTTGTAAAATCAAAAAATCCTTATTTTAAATTCTAATAGCTTCCTAGTATTTTTTTTACATTGAAACTTGCGAACACTGGTAACAAAAATACAGACACATATAAATGTGATTTATGAAGCTACGCAGCTTACAAAACCTAGAAAGTATACATTTGTTACCTGTAAAGCTAAAAAAAATCTTGAAATTTATACAAAAACTGAAAAAATATAAGTATAAATTAGTTATAATGATTTTTTTTTTGTTTTATAAATTTTATGTTATCATACATTACTATTAAAAAAGCATTAATGGCAAAGTAACACTTTTGTAAAAAAATACAATCTACATCCTCGATGTGCTTTAAATATTTATTTCTTTAAAAAAAAATATCTTGTTACTAAACATATTTTTACACCAATATAACTATCCTGTGACAAAAATTTGTTTTTCGTTAATGAATTTGACGTAAACAAAACTCACAATTAGTAGACAATGATTTATGCCGATAAAAGGTTGTTAAACGTTTGCTAAAAAAAAGTTACTTTGCAAATTTACTGATGCATTTTTATACTACAGGCAATTTATATTTACAATAGGTTAGGATTGGATACATAACTGAAAGGCAAACTTTAAAATCGAATAAAAGAAATTTGCAAACAAGCTTTCTGTAATGTTAAAAAATGTACAAAAACAATAATTTTTTGTCGCAGCTTGGTTTTTTGTGGTCGTAAAAATACAGAAAGCTCATTTTTTATCGCTTGCTAAAATCGAAGCGTAACTGCTTTTACTATGATGACTTATAATTTGTATGCGTTGTGTAATACTACTCTGCAATCTAAACAAAAAGTTTTTTAATGTACCTACCGACGTTTAAAACATATTTTTATCTCTTTAATTTCACGGTAAAATTTTAGTTTAAGCTGTAAAGTTCTAATAAGTAATAGTAAAGGCATAATACAAGGTTTTAAAAATAAACCAAAAATTTTTAAAAAAAAAACAAAAAACATAATATGTAGCAACAGAAAGTAAAGCACGAAATACGATTTTTGTAATAGGAAAATCTTTTGATCTAAAAATGAAATATAAGTTCCCTAAAGTATTTTCGTAATACAAAAAGTGTACTTTGTTTTTTAGCTTTCAAAATGCAATAACAGTACAAAATACTATATTTAAATGTTAATGTTTTAAGTTATACAGAAAAGCTTTTTTTACACGCAAAATTGTATAAAACCATAAGAAAATATATTTCAAGGTACAGTAAACCGTAAATCTAGCCAGGGGTTTTTTTTTTATCGGCTTATAAAACACTCGTTATGCCTTTGCTTACTTTTAAAGAATAAGTAGCATCCAGGATGATATACTTACTAACCATTATTACAAATTGTAACAAAAAAATGTTGTGACAATATTTACCTGTAATTAAAGATCTTGAAAAGATATTTAATATAGGTTAATTGTTTTTTAATTTTTTTGTAACTGTTTTTACACAACTTAGGCCCACGTTGCTATAGAAAACGCATAGATATTTGTAGTATTATTATTTGTTAACTTATATTTATATTTGGTCATTTCTTCAGGTTTTTATTTTTTTTTTCATATAGTTAACAGTATGTTGTTCTTTTTGCATATAAAGGCACATTTCTTGTTAACTTTTTTCTAAAGACATAATTAGTTTTTTTTTACTAAAATTACTTTCTAAACCGTTTAAAATTAACAACAATAGCCGACGCCCGGTTCTGGCATATTCTTAATCGCAAGCACGTGTTTCAATAAGCACGCTTACGCTATACGTAATAGCAAGTCTAGAGTAAAAAAAAGTGTATTTTGCAATAGAGAAATATGTGTTTTATATATTGAATTTTCGACGTATACACAACTTTTTTAAAAAAATTGTTTTAGAGATCGGCAAGTAATAACGTTATACATGTAAGAATTTGGCAAACTACAAAAGGCTGATAAACTTTAAAAAATTTAATGAAGTTTGCAAAATCAGTTTTTATATTCTTTATAGTGTAAAATCAAAGCATGTACGGTACTTTATGATAGATCTAATATTTACCCTGTATAGTTTACATCCCTGCATCATTGAAATAACTTTTTAAAATCATAATCAACGTATTGTATTTTATACAATGAAAGCGTATCAAAAAAATAATACGTAACAAGACTGCTATAAATACTCTTTAGAATGTCGAAGTTTTGCATACAATGTGTAAAAAGCATAAAAATATTTTCTTTAAAATCATTAAAAACGAGTTTTTATTTACAATAATTTTAAACAACTTGCTGGATTTACGCTATTGTAGTTTCACAAGGTGTATGTTATAGTTTTTACTTTTACAAATTATTGTGCACAAACAATTGAAGACTAATATATAGGTTTGTTGGTTCATATCGTGTGCTGTTCAAGTGTGCTTAATTAAAAATTTTAAATTTGATGTATACAAAACAATTTAAATTTTTTTGATTGATAACACAAAGGCTGGTGTAAAAAAATTACATGCAGATATGCATCCATTCATTGTTTTTACATTTTATATATCTTTTTGCAACCAGTTTTTATTTTTAAAAATGAATTTAAAATAAAATATATATATATATGGGAAAGTGTTTGAAAGCGAAACGAAAAAATGTTCGTTCGCATCAATAACACTACGATGCAACATTCATAAGAGTATTCAGGCTGTTGTTTTCGTACAGGCATGTTTTCTAGTGTAGTTTTGTATTAAACTATACCTTTAGATTATATTCAGTTTAAGTTATAGGTGGTCTCAGATCTCGAACCTTGGCAATTTTTTTGTTTATATTAAAATGTGTAAACTTTTTTTACATGATTTTATGGTCATTATAAATTATCATCCAAATATTAGAACAGTAAATTTTAGGACTGTAAATATTGTTAACAAAAAAATACCGGAATAACCCGAAACCGTTTATGGGCCTGGCGACATGCTGAATGTGTAATTTTGTGCCTTTCTAGTGTTCGACTTTCGTGTCTGGGCTATTTAATGCGTCGACCAAAAAATCTGCGTTTGTAAGTTTTCGACTTTTTTTTTTGAATTGTATTTAATGCTTAATATCAGGATTGTAATGCATTATTATGACTTTTGGATAAAGTACAATATAACAATAATCCGATTGATGACAGGAGTGTTATTTTTCAGTTCTACAATTGCAAATACATATTTAAAAATTTTAAAAAAACATATCTAATACTACAAACATGACACATGCGGTATGCCTTTACCTTATATTATTTATAACACAATTTCATTTGTTTAATTAAAAAGTAGTTTTTATAAACTGTACAAATATTTTAAATGTTACATGTTAAGTAACAGATACAACCTTTTTATATCATTTTTTTATACAAAAAAAAAATAAAAATGAATATTGTAAAGCAAAAAAAATACCTACATTTCATATACATCCATAGTTACTAAAATACACGCGTAAATTACAAAAATAAAAATTATTTTTTTTTTTAATTTCTAAAAATGCTCAATCTATTTTGTTAAAGTACGCATAAATGTTCTTGCTATCCCCAGCGTTTATGATTATTATTTCATTAGACGTAATACTACTATTTCAGATTGAATATCACGTTTTTTAATCCCCATTTTCTACTGTATGTTCCTGTAAATTTAACTTAAACCATTCTCAGCATCAAAGTTTATTTATTCGTATGCAATGGCAATTTTTTTATGTATTTTGTACTCATATATTCATTTTACTAATTGATATATTACCGCAAGTATACATGAACTGCTATTGGTTTCTATGAATAGTTAACCCAATACTTAGCGAATGCGTCTGTAAAAATACTAAGGTAGTATTACTATTTTAAAATTACAAAATTGTTTCTTGATGGTTTATATTTTTTCCAAGTAGTCTTAGACTATCCCAAGGTAAAACAATATTGTAGGTTCAATATTTAGCCATATGTGTTCTACAAAAAAAAAAAATGTTTTAGTATGTTTTTGTCTGTTGTTAGTCATCCAGGGCGATATTTTCAGCATATTATACTTGTACACCAAAGGGTATATAGTAAATATGTTTAGAATACTTGGACTTGTTGGAGTATAAAATGACTAGTATAAGCCTTTTGGCTATAAAATAATACAAAAGTAACATAAAGCTGCAAAACATAGTTTTTATAATGATTAAGATAGATAAAAATTTAGAGTGAACAAAAGAGAAATATGTTTGGTAACTATTTAATAATCATCTCTGTGAAAAAAACAAGTAACTGTATACACGAACATAGTTTTGCTTTTGCGATATAAGTTGCATATTATGTATGGTTTATCGGTATTAGAGTTTTTTTACATTATAATTGCCTGCTGTTTGTTGTTTTATTTTGTTAAAAAAACCTGGGGTCTTCTCCAGCATAAAAAAAGACTGTTATTCCACTATCTATATTTGATATGCTATACAGATTATAGAGAATTGCATTCACCGATAATGCTTGATACGTTAAACAGCAATTACAATAGAGAGTGCAAAATACTCTACAATTATAATTTTACCCCTGGTTTACACTGCAAAATAAAATTTTACAATAGAGAAGGTATTTAAAAGGCTTTGAAAAACTTGGTAAAAAACTATTAAAACTAAACCAAAATATAAAACCGGCCAGTATTATAACAAACAAAGGCACTTCAACACCACACTAGCACTTATTTACCTTACAGGATAGTTATAAATTGTTATAATTTAAAAGAATGTGGCTTAACAATTTTTTTTTTGCATGATATAATATCTATTAAAAACCAATGTTCTTTGGCCTTTGTGGCAGTTAATACGCAATATACAACTTGTATTACTATGCAACAAGTTGTTTTAAAACAAGAAATTTACATGTTAAAACGCAAATCTACAGCTAAGTAAGAAGTGTAACTGTGAATTTTGTTACAAATAAAGTTTGTTCTTGACGGCATTTATAAATTGCTATTTTGCAGCAAAAGCAAACTTTGCATTATAGTGCTATATCTGTGTTGTTGTTGACGTTTTTTTGCATGCTAGTTTTAACCTGCTGATGGAATCTGCATTTATTTAGTAAAGAAAATACAAGTGAAAAATATGCATATGTTTTTATGAACAAAAAAACTACTTGTTTGTAATGATTCTTTTATATAAGCCATTTGTTTACAAAGACGTTATAAAGCACATTGTGCTGAATTTTTACTATACTGGATTAAAGAAACGTATAATGGCTCGAATAATGCTACCATGTATTGCTTACACTGTATTTTTATAATCGATACGCCGTCAATTTATATATCGCTATGTTTTTTGGCATACATATTTGTCGCATTATTCATATTACGGGTTAAAAATTGCAATATCTCTTTCAATGCGGTGATTTTATTGCACAATCTATAGTGTTAGCCTACGAAGACAATGCATTCGGGTGCTTGGGTTTTTTTTATGTTTTTCTTATATAATCTACTATTGGTACACATTGGTAAACTTTTGTTCATTTTGGTATTAAGTTTGCGCATATTGCAAAAAAAATGCAAGTAAAGGTTATACAACCTTTTTTACGTTTAAAAAGCCTACCAACTTTTCCAGTTATATTTACATCTCCTTTTTTAGTGTTCTCATACAAAAAATTTACCAAAAACTCAGTTTTGAATGAAGAGAAATATGGACATGTTAAAACACTAGACAGAGCAGAGCAAATATAATTTAATAAGCCATGTTTTTTATAGTTACTTTTTGTGTAAAATATGCGGTTTTTTAGCAGAGCAAACTGTAGCCATTTATTTTGTAAATATCTGCAAAAACATAGATAAAATGCCTGGTAGGTGAGATAACTTTGACACCAGCTGCCATCATCTACCATACCTCTTCTCCAGAGAACAAATTTAAGACAAGGGGGCACTGGGGACATAGGCCCGGGAACCCCTGGGCTTACTAGAACCTAATAGAAAGTATTATTGGTTTTTTTGTAAAAAACAAAAAAAAAGCATTCAATGCAAGTTTCAGAATTAAAGCCAAAATATAAAGAATTCATAATAATGTAAAAGCAAAAAATGTGCGTTACAAGCATATTCTTTTGGCTTGTATGGCAAAGATACGCAAATTTTTTTTTGAAAGCTGCGGCTCTATTAAGTAGTATTTTTTAAACGTTTGGTAAGCCAAAAAACTTATATTTTAATATAATGAAAAGACAAAATAGTAAGAACAAAGCTGCTGGTTAAGGTTTAATACTACTAATATAGGATTTCACTATACTAAAGACTTTACATTTGGCAACAACTGAAAAATTAAAAAAAGCAAACTGTATATTGTTTGTATAAAATAACGCGAATGAGCTTTTTTTGTGTTTGTGGTATATGCAAAACGAATAAATAAAGTTTTATTTTGTACAAAATTACTGCGAACAACCTAGAAAAAGCTTTAAAAGTTAAAATGTTGTTTTTGCATTTTCGGTATTATAAATCGACCTTTTTACATTGAAAGAAATAAAAAACAAAAAATAAAACGGTTAAACTATTTTTTTTAATGCAGGGTTTTAATATAATATATTTTACTGCCTTTTGCATTTCTGATTGGTTTTCAAGCAAGTAGGATCTATTAAAATAAACCCTAAAATACAACAAAAACGCATTTTGGTATTGAATGTCTATCTCAGCTTGTTTATCAGTATCCGTAATGGCTGCAAATAAAAAGAAACCCGTATTAGTTACAGTTTTTACCAAATAAATTGACTAGTATGATATGCGGTTATTGTTTTTTTACAATTTATTTTGATCGGTTGTTTGCGAATGAAATAGGAAATCTGTTACAAAAGCATTTTGTAGGTATTTTCTTTGTAGCGCAACATAGACGTCAAATTTCATTTTATATTGCGTGTGAGCTATGTTTTTAAACTTAATTATTAAACAAAAATGTAATAAAAAATATATTTTATAAAGTATCTTTCAATTTTTTTTTGCTAAAAAAAATACAAGCGCTTTATTACTTTGGTTGCATACGCGTGTAGACGCATTTCATGTACAATTTTTGTTTTATTTTATGATTTTTAAATTTTTAATTTATAATAAATATACGCTAAAAAATATGATTTTTTCAGCTGATTAATATTTATTTATTATAAAATCAATACAAAAAACATTTAAATTCAAAAACTGGATTTTAGTATTGCCTCCCACGACAAAAATTTTTACAAATATTAAAGGGGCCTTTAAAAAAAAGTGCCTCTATCCTTTGATAATGTAAATACGTCCCTGCCTTTCTCTGGTAGCTTCCTTGTCGCAAAAAATTTCATTTTACGCATTAAGTATGGTTCGATAATTTTCATGTGTTGTAATTCAGAATGTATGGTTATTTTAAACCAAGTCATTAAGTAACATATGAAAACTTGTCGTTAAGTTTTTTTATTAGTTTTGCAGTGTTCAAAAAAGTTCAAAACAACAAATTAAAACATTTTTTTGCACCAGAAAAAAGTATAGTAATCCATAGTTATTCATATCTACATATGTTTGTATTTTTATGATAAATAAGATGCATTGTCAACCAAAAACATTTTAAATGTAGAGAACTACTTGCAAAGTTAGTTTACAAACATTAACAGCAATTGTTTTTACATTAATCTTAGTATAAGCCAAAAACGTTCAACTGATATAGTAAATCGTTTATCTAAAGCTACTAAAAACAAAAAAGTTAAGAATATAAACAATGTAGCCGCAAAGAAGCAGCGTTGTAAGATTTTTTTTACTCAACCTTATTGATATACAGTTTAAAATGATATTTTATTGACTTGAAAGTGCACCGTTTTTTTTATATGATCAAGTTTTTTTTGTTATGTGTTTTTTACGTTAAGGCTACCTAGTAGTATCGTGGCTATCATTCTAAGCAAAGTTTAGGGGTGTCGCTATTACAAAAAAAACTGAAATGTCAAAAAAACTGTTTGATCTAACTAAAAACTAGGTTCGTTTAAATGCATGAAAAATATACACAACAAAACTTTACCAAAACTTAACTTTTCCTGTATTTCCGATATTAAGCATTGTGCGATATTTATTACTAGCATAGCTGAATAAATACTACATAAATGCGTTTAAGATTGTTCGTCATGTAAGAAAGATTATACCTACATCTCGGTTTCTAACCATATAAAGTTAGTTTCATCTTTATACTGCATTTTTTTTTATTATATTTAAAAAAGCTGTGATATATTAAATTCAAAATTATTTTCTTGCTGACGAGACAAAAAAATTTTTCAAAAGCATTTTTCTTTTTGTGTAAAGACAACTAAATTAAATAAATGTTAGTCTATAAAATTGTTAAATTTAAGTAGTTGCAAGTAACAAAAATAAAATTTTGTTTTGGTATGTTTTTTATACATGTTTAATGCCGAAAAAAAAAGAAAATATTTGCCATAAAATGTATCCTATAAAAAAAAGTTTTATGCTTTCTTGTACAAAACAAGTATATCTAACGACAGAGCCAGTAAAACAGTTCTTATTGATTAAAAAAAGGAAAAAAATATGGCTGCGTTTTTAAGTTATTTTTTATAACATCTATTTTTTTTGTATACGGGCATGTACGATTTATAGTCATATAGTTTTTTGTTGAAAAGCTTGATGTAAATATGAAAGCAAAACAACATAGCTTTCTTGTGAAGATTATTGAATTTGACTATCCCATATAATTGTTTGATTTATCATGGTTGCTAATATTTGCATATTTACTGGATGACGCCGATATGAGTATTTTCTATAGTAAGATTTAACTGTCAGAAATATATATCTTGTTGTTACCAGTAGCTAGAAAATGACATTAAAAAGTGTTTACTTTTACAATGTAGATTTAAATCGTGTTTGAATACGTTTAAGACGTACTACTGTTGCAATTATGTTTATTATAAATGTATAAAAAGTAAAAAAAAAACTACTACATTGTATTACCTACCGCAATTTTCTCTACATTCCACCCCCGTCGGAAACGCGCAAATACAGAACACATAGATTAGAACAGTTTTTTAAACCTAAATTTACTTAAGAGGATTTTATAAACCTATTATTCGACTTTTTTTTAACTTTAATAGTATTGATAATAGTTATGCTATCTTCTTGAGGTTCTGGGAAGATTAACATTTTTTAAAATGAATTCTGAACAGTCCAAGAAAGAAAAATTCTTCATATACTAGACAAATCAATAAAAATTCGATGCCTCTTGTCAGTTGCTGGACTGACGCAAACTCTTGCCTAATAACTGTAGCTTCTCTTAATTTATTCTTAATTGGACTATTAATCCCGACGTTACAGGTTTGTGTTGTACCTTTTAACTGTTCGGAGATATGCATATATAGCATATTTAGCCTTGTTCGATAAATTAATAATTCAACATCGATATGTATCGACAAGCTATCAATCACGAGACATATCTTAGAATTGGGATGTTGAGACACAAAAAAAGCAATCTTTGTAAAAAATCAATCAAGTAAAAGAGGTCTTTCTTTTTCGTCACTTGTAATTTGTGGCATAAAAAATATCACCCGGGTAGGGTTTTTCGGTTCGTACAAATCCTCGGGTTATTCCACCAGTTCTAGTGCCTTTAAATACTATATATAGAACCAACTTTGTGTCTTGGGAGCAAAGTGAGACGATTGCTGATACATAAGTCGTGCAATAATCAGTCTTCTTGATTTCTACTGATCATACGCCTTTTGGGAAAATTGTTTTCCTACCATGATTCTCATATTAAATTTTTGTTTAATCCATGTTTATTTATAAAATGGTTACGGTAAAATCCCTTATACATAAAATGTTATAATAAAACTCATTTAATTTTCTTCTCTCTTCAGTTATTGTCAAAAGGATTGCGTCGTACACGGTCTTATAGATAACACATTTCTCATATGACAACAATAAATGGATTAACGTATTTTACTAAAATCCATATACCTCGCCATTTCTGAAATTCTACAAATATATAAAACAACTAATCTGACGCTTCTAATTTGGCGAAAGTTCTTTTATCGTAACCAAAGGTGCATATTTGCCTATCATACGCGCGTTAAATAGGTTTTTTGTCAAAATTAAAACTCTAGCGCTATTATTTAACCAATTTCTATTTCTCGGAGTTTTGCTTCCATTTATTAAGTAGATTATGTCTTGCGTATATTTATTGCAAATCTGGTAATCGGATTTCTGATCGTGTTTTCTGTTTGATAATAACAGCCAATTTTTTATTATCGAAAATCTTCTTCCTAGTATATTTAGTGCTAAATTTTTTAAAGAATAGTACTAAACCGTGCTTATCGGGGAGCTGTTTAAATGGCAACTACAGTAATGTTACAGTATTTTTTGTCCCGTTCTATATGCCCATGAATTTGCTTGATAAATTTGTTATAAGTGTAGATACATACAGATATGAAGTTTTGAACATTACAAAGTTTCTTATATGCATACCGACAGGAATTTAATAAATTTTATTTACAAAAGGAGTAACTTCAAGCGCAAACTATGTGCGAAAAAAGTACAATGCACAGAACAAATTGAGCAATCGATGCACGCTACATTGCAATGCGTTGTTATACACTAATAAGCAAGAACGCACATACGAATACAAATTTCACTTTAAATTTCGAGTTGGTTGTATTGCTAGAAAATAAATTATATTTGTTTACAGGATCACATATGTTTTAAGTTTTGATACTGATTTTATCATGCGTTTCACTAAGAACTTGGTGCGACGATAACTTTATAAATACACATTTGAATAAAAATAAAATTCTGCATATGCCTACCTTACATGTTAATATAAGCCAAACAGAAAACAACAATGCGGCGAATGCAATTAAATGGGTTACATACAACAAAGCTATTTTATAAATTGTAAGTTTGGCTATTATGGTAGAAAGACATAAAAATGTAGACACTAATAAAAACACTTTTTTTTTTCAAGATTATTGCAACCATGTGAATCTATCTAAAAAATGCATCTGCATGAATTTAGAAGCCAAACTAATATAATAATACTAATAATAATGTTATAGTAATTTTAATACACATATATACATAAAAAACATCATATTACTTATTATCCATATCCATTAGTATTTATTAAATGTGATTAAAAGACGCTGTAATATTATTTATTCGTTAGATATAATTTCATTATTCTCTAAAAAATAGATTTATTTTTTTGTAATCGCTCTTATTTGATTTTTTGAATTTTTTTTCATTGCGCAAAAAAAGGCTTGAATCCTTGTTTCTACACTGTTAAAAATTATTATCTAGTAATCTAAAAAACAAGTTTTTAATATATTATGTCTATACAAACTCACCAAAACTATTTGCTTTTTCTAGGCTAATGCAAGTTTTGACATTATTTGGTTATTTTTTTTGTTTTATTTTTTTACTTTAATAAAATCTACATTAGTGTCAAAGATTCTAGAGGCTTACATTTTGATTCCACATTTTTTTTGTTCAAATGATTTTATACCCGTATTTGCTTGGTTCCGTTCCAATAGATCTTATAATAGGGTTTAAAATTCTTTCATATTTCCATGCAGGTATATTCTACGTAAGTGCAGTTCCACTTATATATATTTCCACTATTTTTATACTTGTTGTACAGATCGTTTATTGCATTTGTGTTATCATTTTTGTGCTGTATACAGTTTTTATTTTTTTTGACGTTGTCTAGTTTTAAGCAACA
Organism: Agrenia bidenticulata; assembly: GCA_034694785.1. Taxonomy (NCBI): domain Eukaryota; kingdom Metazoa; phylum Arthropoda; class Collembola; order Entomobryomorpha; family Isotomidae; genus Agrenia; species Agrenia bidenticulata. The sequence continues at coordinate 11,929 of JAQFYM010006051.1, forward strand.
TTTGTCAGCTTTTTCTCATACCATTTTACGTTTTTTTCACCTTAAAACAATTATGTTTGTAATATTCTTTCATTAGTTTCCTCATTTTTAGTAAATGATAAGAATCAAATCTAGTTTATGATATTTCCTTATTGTCAATTTTTTTTTTTTGTGTTGGCTTCTATGCAGAAGTACAACATTTATTTTGTGTTATATCTCGTGTATTATTTTATAAAATGCTCATTTTTATACTACTGCGTAGATTTAGTTTTCAAGTAGATAACTACTTTTATTCTTTGTAATATTTTGACTCTGTAGCTGATTGCATAAATTCCTTCTGAATATATTCCCCTACATTTTTTTAC
>JAQFYM010006052.1:0-12271 GCA_034694785.1 Agrenia bidenticulata
GTTTGTTTTTGTTTTTTTTGAATTCTTTTTTGTTTTTTCTTGTTTTTGAGATTTCAAAAAATGTTTTTTTTTTTTTGCATATTATAGAAGATAATTGCAAAAAACGTCATTATAATATTAGTTCATTTTGTTTTTAAAATCTTATTTATAATACGGTTTGTATATAAGTGTACACCTGTTGCTATATTTTGTGTGCAAATACCAGTTTAACCAACATCAACTTTCATTGTTATATGATCAAAATACAAACAGCACCACTTGCTTTTTATTCTTTCACACATTCGATTAATTGTTATTTGTCTACAGGTAGCATTCAGGATATAACAAGTGGCAACCTACTTATATATATAAGAACGAAAAATCTGACAAAAATACATCTTTTGGCTGTCAAACATATTTAAACACCATTATACCGAAATAATTTTTTAAGGCAGTTTTTTTTGAAGCTAAATATAGTCCACTGAATATAAATTGTCGTTTCAACCCTCCTGAAAAAATGACATTTCTAATAACTCAAATTAAAAAATCTTATCCCGTATACGTCAGGACCACGCTTAAATTATTTTTATTATACCTGATACCTAAACATGTACAAAACATGGTACAAACGACCCTAAATACAGTACTGTATCCAGGGTTTACAAGCAGGTGGCCCCTTTGACAACATTTATTACACCTGAGTCAAAGCCGGGAAGTCCTTTTTGTGCAGACGCTTTTTTTAAGCATCTAAATATAGAATTTTTACGTAAAAATTTTTCAAAATAAAAAATAAAACGTTTACAACGTCAAAAAAACGGGTTTTTTAGCCCCACGGGTTGTCAATAAACTACCTACCTCTTGACTCGCAAATTACCGGGTACGCCACTGCCTACAGCGACCGTTCAATATAATTTTACTGCACTTTTTATAACAATAATACGATAAATGCATTGTTATCATGTTTTTTTTAGTTTGTTGTGGATTTTATGATTGGTACAATAAGTAATTCTGTTATAAATTAGGTTACATATAATAAATTTGTTGGTTTGTCCATTGTTTTTTACAACGTAGAAATTATGAAACTTAGAGGTAACAACAAAATGGCAAAAAAAAAGTAGCATTTTGTCCACTTGATACAATAAAAATCAAAAAGGCAAAAGTAACCAGAATGAATTCAGAATCTGTGTACATAAATTATTTTTTTATACTTTTTTAAATTTTCAAATAGTTTTTAAAGTAAATAATACGAATACTTGTTGTTTTTACTAGGCAATTTTATGTTCGTGCTGTGTACGTACACCACAACATGTATTTTATTGTGCTGTAAAATTATAAATGCAATACTTTATGAGGTAGCCCTTTTAATTGGGCATGTAAAATGCTATTTGTTACTGATAAAAAAAGCGTTTATTTTGCCCCAATCTTTGATTACCAAAAATAGCGGGAACAGTTGTATATATATAAAAACACCGATGCAAAAAACTTTACCGACATTTTAGAAAAAAGTCACCCGGTAAGACAATTATTAAACAAATGTAATATAGACAGATATAGTAAAATGACTTCAAAAAAAATTAAAGAATGCTCATATGGCAAAAAAAAAAAACAAAAGTAAATTTTACATACCGTAAATGGCAATATTTGGCCTTTTTATATACATATCCTAAAAAACAAACATGATGCAGTAAAGAAGTCAATTGTGTCTCTTCCAAAATGAAAATGCAAGTACACAATAAAATTAACATGCACTATATTAGCATCAAACGAGCATCTATAAGTAATGCCAAATGGTTATAATAAAGACAATGCATAAGATAAATTTGTTCTTGTGTTTTTGTAAAGGCAGTCTTTTATTTTAGGTACCTGCTATTGAAATGAATCAAAGTTTCGGCCCTTTGCTTCTTTTTTGCGCAAATATGGGGTAATACAAAATTATAACGGTATTTAGTATATTGCAAAAATTTATGGTGCGCTTTGTACAACAAAATACGCCTGAAATATTTTTTGAACTTTGCCGATTTACAAAATAGTATTTTATAACGGAGTTTTTATAAAAACTGGTATGCATGACATGTAGTTTTTCATGCTGCTTTTCAATTTTCTTGACCCGCCATGTACAACCTAGATTGTTAGTTAGTTTTAAAATAAAAAAATTCTCTGGTTACCTAAAAATAAAACCCCTTGGATTTTTAATTTTTAAATAATGTAACATTTTTTAAAAAATGAGTCTATTTAATAAAAACAAATAGACGCTAGCTTTTATGCCAATAATCAAGATTTTTGCATATAATAGTACATAGTGCTCAATAGCAAAAAAAATCAAAATTTTTTAAGTATTACAATATATATTACTTATCTCTGTATCTGTTGCAAGAAAAAACATATTTCGTGCTGCAAGCACGTGTAAGTTTGAACAAGCACTGGCACACATCAGTAGTGTTGTAAATGCAAGTTTTTTTTTTTTTTGTTTTAAAAGTTGCCAATATAAGCTCTCACAGTGTTTATTGTTTTTTTATGAAAATTTATCGCTCTATATAAAATTTTTATACTATAATCTAACAATTACATATAAAGTAAAGTAATTAACAAAAAATTGCAACACTGCATTCTTTACATCGGTGAAAATCTTATTTTTAAAATAATAATAAAATTGTAATATTTTTATTAAAAATATTGTCTACATATCATGTAGATATATGTTTTTTTTTGTACAAGTCGTGTAGGTATAAACAAAATTTCATTGTATACAAAAGGATAAATCTTTTTATTGCGTAAAACAAACTTTTTAACAGTAAGGTCGCAAGTCTGTAACGACCAATGATATATTAGGTGCATATTTACATTATTAGTTTTTGAACTTTCTTACATGTATAAGGGATCACGGTATTACAAAAAGGTACGGTGTTAAAAAAACGAGCACCGCAAAAGAAAAATTCTGTTTAAACCTAATTTTTAAAAAAAATATCAAATCAAATCACAGTAAATAAAAAATAAAAAACATAAAGGCATCTTTGCTACATCAAAAGCAGGTTTAATTTGTATAAAAACATGCAATAATAGCTTTTGCTACTGATGTACAATTAATGCGAAGTACAGCATTTATAAAGAATTTGTTTTAAAGTAATAGGTTTAACGCACTACTTTTATTATTTAACAATCTATCCAAATATTATATTTTAAATTTTGAAAAATGACTAGGAATTAATATTATTTTCATGGGGATGGATAAATTAGTAATTTATACTCAGGACAAAAATAGCATGACGTCGGACAATATAAAAATACGCTTTTTGTTACAATATTCATTATGGTACTGTTCTTTCTCTGGGTAGGATTATTTTTTTCGTTAAAAATATATTTAGAAAAAAAAATAAGCGTTTTAAATTATTATAAAAAAAAAGGTTTTTTTTGTAAATTAACGAATACAAAATTTTATTTGTTTTTTATGTATATAAAAACGCCAACCAACTTTTTATGTGCTATATTTATTCTATCATCATAAAAAGTTTTTTTCATATATATTTACAAATAGCCGAAAATTAAAGTTAACTTAGTCCGCATCTAATATTTACGTATACTTTTACTTATTAAAAATAACAATGTATTTTATTATGTAGATATAAAAACGATGATTTGATTAACCTAACACCGGCAAAAAAACGATTATAGTGTTAAATTAATGTTTTTTTGTAATTCCTTGTATTTAAAATACTAGATAATATTAATTATATATATCGAACTTTATTCTTTAATCCATTATAATAAAATCTGGACAATTAAAGATTTGCGAAAAGCTATCTTGAACGGAGACACATCCGAATTACACCTCACAGGCTTTTTTGTATGCAATTACTTATTTTTTAATGTATATGTAGCCTTATTGAATAGTCACTGATTGTTGTTGGATTTTTAAGAACACTTAAAAAAATTTACATGAACATTATCCGTGCCTATTATTGTGAATATAATATAATATTTAATATTACACGTCATAAAAATATTTATATATAAATACTGCTTTTCCATGCGTTGATTTAGTAAAGTTTTTTTTGTTTTTTTTCGCGCCATAAAAGCGTATAAACCATTTCTAAAAGCTTTTACGGTACCGTAGAAATAACGCAAATACAAAAATTACTAAAAAAAGGGGCTTACATTACAAACTACGACTTGATATACATTTTTTCTATAATTTATTAATCATTACCCTGTAATGACTTCGTTTTTTTTTGATTAGTTTACAATATACGCTACTATTTTTATACAACACATTAAAACAAATACAACAAAATAACGTATTTTGTAAAACAATATTGACTGCTTGTTATAACTCGTATAAATTTTGAGAAGTAACCTTTTTCTTGGCTGCAAATAAATACTGTATTATTATTCTAAAATTGTTGCTCATTTCTAAAGAAAAACAAACAAAAAAAAGCAGTTGTAGTTGTAAACCATGCAATACAGTTTTTTAAACTGAAATGTTGATTATACAAATCCAATGTGTTTGCGTTAAGTGCACGAATACCTCAATTCTAATTCTAAATCTTCCGCAGTAAGCAACAAGACAATTTACATTTAAGTAACAGCCATTACCAACATTTATACTGTTAGAAAAAAAACACCAAAAGCTAGTTTTCTGAAATTAATACAGCTTTAACAAATTCCTTTTTGGCAAATTTTAAAAAGTTAAAACAAAAAATTTGCATAATGAAAAACCAAATGTAAGTAGTTTATTACATGTTTAAGAAACACTAAAATGCCAAGCACTAGAAATTAAGAAATATTTTAATGATAGTTGCTAGATATTAATACAGCTCAGCTCAACTTAACTTCAAAATAATATCATAATTTACAAATTGCCATATAGTTAAAAAATCTAATATATTAAAAAATGTCTTCGTATTTTGTTGCTTTTTACACACAATTTTCTACAAAATACAAAAATTTCTATATGATCTACAAGTAAATGTAGGTCAAGACATAAAGGCTGAAGTCTGGCTCGTATGGGGGTGTACCTTGTACTGGAAAACAGTAATAGGTCTAACGGGCATATAATAGGCTTACTATGATTTTCAGTATTTTTATCCACAAAATATATAGCTTTTTTTCATGCGTGTCTTCGTAAAAAAAACACTTTTGAATTAAAAGAAATTATTAGCATAATATATAAGAAAATGTAAAAAAAACATTATAGATCTAAAAAAGTAAATAAACAATATAAAAAAGTACTGAAAACAAACACAATTTTTAATTATTATTATTGGTGAAGGATGCTCTTTTTTTCACACCCGATTTTTTAAATTTTTATAAGACACGCGCAAACATATTCAATGTATATAGAAAAACTTAGTATCATTACAAAAACAAAGAAAAAACAACATTCAGAACACGAAAAAATCCCTATAAAAAATTAATAAACGATATTGATCATGGGCGAGCGAAAACTCGCCAAATCGAGTTGTCTTGTTTCAGCGCTGTAGAAATAAAACGAACAACTTGCCAAACCGGTCTCAATCTTTGATAAAACTGCTTTTCTTGATATAAAAAATACTTAAACGATAAAAAAACCACGACGTTTTCGGACAATAAACTCCTGTAAGAAAGAAACCAATTCGAAAAAATTAAAACTGTACTTTTTTTACTGACAACTAACATTTTCATAAAAAGCGTCTTAACTTGTAATGAATAAAGATAAAACTACGGTTTAAGGCTTAGAGGTAGTTCAGGTTTGGTTAGATAAACTCTACATAACTACTTGTACATTACAAAAAAACAATTGAAATACGTAAGTTCTTTAAGGCTGCTTTAAATGTTAGCCGTCTTCTTTTCGACTAAGATATGATGAATGTTTTTACAATTGTTTGATCTAGGCAAAATTTTCGGATTGTTTTAGATTTGGCATCATGCGAGTTGCCCCCAGATTATTTTAAGGGGAAAAAATTACACTTTTATTTGATTTTAGTAAAGTAATCGAAATTTTATAAACCAACTTGTGCTTAAACTATGATACAACCAGGGGTAATTTTTTGTATTAGGTGTTTTCGAGTCCAACATTTATACGGCAAAAGCGAGTTTTCGCCTTTTGTAATTACCCTTATTTTAGGGCGTCAAGTCGAGTTGTCCCTTAGCAATTGAAAATAGAAAATACTTAATAAACCTGCAAAAAAACTTTTATATAAAAAACACTTGTGTATTTACAATTACAAGAAAGTATTAGTTAATCTTTTCCGTGCGACAATAATGCTAGTAAGATTGTTAGAAAAACCATGTTATTATGTGGCAATATACAAAAATTACGTTCAATTATAAAGGTATACCATTTTTTGCGTGTATTGACATGTCTAATATCCATTTATTTCTAAGATCGTATTAATTTCTATCTATTAAAACTCAAATAAAATATTTTTACTTGTTTATAAAATCGATGGTAACTTTAAAATCTGCACATCAACACGTATAGCCCCAATTTTCTTTCAGAAGTAAATACAGAGCAAAAACACAAAAACATAAATTAATAAAGTGTTTTTTTTACATAAAAAAGAAGGGGGTTTTTTATAGATGTTTTAACTATCGTTTTATATTTTAAAACATAATCTCAGGGTAATAAATTTAAAAACTTCCTTTTTTTAAACTTATATAATATAAAAAATTGTCGAATATTACATTGACATAATTTTATAACTTTTCGTTTTTTTTTTCTTTTTGAGTTTACACTCGAAAAAAAAGCCTGTAAACGAGTATTTCAATATATTATATAACAGCAGGCTTACGGGCATAAGGTCAATTAAAGCAAAGTATATTTAAACTTGATTGGAGTATAAAGGTCATGTCCTTAGGAGTCTTACGGATAGTGTCATATATACTCGTAGAAAAGCAACATTTATTGTTGCAATTTCAGGCCAAATTTTTGTTGTTATATTTTAATAATTATTAACTTAAGTAAAACCTATCTCTGAAACCATTTTGCTAAATTTTGGGCCAACCGGGCTTCTGACCTTGCTATTTTTGTTCTTTTTTTGAAAAAAAAAACAAGAAAAAAAATTGTAAAAGGTTATACATGGTCGGTATGAAAAATACTCGACCCGTCCCGAAACCAGATAAAAAAGCCATTACCCTATCGGGTTCCATCCTAGATTATCGATTGAGACTTTGTTAAAAAAATCGACTTTAATCTCTACAACTTAGAACTTAATTTTTCATTTTCGGCAAATGAATTTTTTGTATTCCGTGTTACTTAGATATTAACTTTCGCTTTTTTGATGCAATGGATTTAGATTAAAAATTGAGGTATAAAGCAATTTACGCGTAAAAGTGTGGAGTAAATGTATTTAAGTCAAAAATAGGGGGTTTAATGCGGGTATAACATTGGTAAATACTATGACCATAAATAAATGCCGCAACTTAAGATTTTACAAAATAAAAAGCCAAAAAATATTAAAAAACTTTTTAAAAATTCACCTTTTAATTAAACTACAAAAAATCATTTGTGATCTGCAAAATATAGTTTTTTGAATACATATTTGTAAAAATTACATATTAAAACTGATTTATGGAAAAAAATCCCATTTTTTGTTCGAAATCGGAACTAATACCCATGTTTTTGCCATAAATGGAATAAATACTTATTTTTATGTACAAATCGAATTAATAAACATTTTTTAATAATTAAGTTAAACAGAAATAAGTGAATTGCTTCATAGTAACTTTTTTATTATGTGCCTGACATCAAAATAATCAAAAATATAAAAATTGACGTTTTGAAGTTTTTTCTTGTTTGTTATCTCTAAAATGACAATAAAAGATTATGAAAAATGTGAATAACACTGATGTATGCCTAATTCTTTGCAATCCTTTCATAGAAACGCAGTTATTTGGGCATTCCTACGTTTCTACCGCCCACGAGGGTTTCAAGCCCCCTTATTTTTAGGGCATAAGAAATGAAGGCCTACATGGAGTGGAGGCTAATCCAAACTAGTGAAACATCACGAATTAAATAAAGGGTAAATAATTAGATTAACTGACCCTAAACCTAACCACAACCCCAACCCTAACCTTACCCTCGGGTCATAGATAGACCACATCTAAGCAACAAATTTGAAAGTAATGCATTGAAGGATGGAGATGGTTATGGGTAGGGTTAAGGTACGGGGTAGGGTTTTATTTATATTCAAGACTTTTTTTATTAGTTTAAGTACATGATCGTATCCCCATTTATCTATTTTAGGGCCTCCATTTAGGCCTCTATTTCTTACACCTAAAAAGTAGGGGGGCTTGAAACCCACAAGGGGGGCCCGAAACGTAGGAATGCCGTCAATTGCTATGTTTAAACACGATTTGCTTATAAATTGTCCTTTATTGTCTTTACATTTTTCATAATCTTTTATGGTCATTTTAGAGAGAAAAAATAAGAATAAATTTCAAAACATCAATTTTTGGTATTTTTGATTATTTTGATGTCGGGCACATAATATAATAATTTATATGAAGCAATTCACGTGATTTCTTGTCAACTTAATTTTTAAAAAATGTGTATTAATCATGATTTGGACATAAAAATGGGTATTTATTCCATTTATCGCAAAAACATGGGTATTAGATCAGATCTCAAGAAAAAAATGGGTATTTTATCTATTAACCCAAAAAAAAATGATCAGTGATCGTTTGATTCTGCAAATTTAAATCTTTAAATAGCGATTAAAATAACAATGCGTAAAATGCAAAATTAAGTCACAATATATAAATCAAAAACTTTTTACGCGAAAATCTATCTTACTTGTTTGCAAGGCATGATATTTCAAAATTTATATTTTTGTTGGAATTTTTATATAATTTAGGCATTTTTTCGGAATGCTCTAATAGGCTTCAACACACATTTTCTATTTCTACTCACCGAAAATCATTTTTTTTTAAATTGTAAAAACTTAAAAATTAATAAGCCCGTATAATGCGAAATCTGCTGATTTGTAGATCATTAATTGATCGTTATGTAATAATTATTTATTAAAACAATTTGTATCCATAAAAATAACATTGTTCTTCATTTATTTCTTAAGGTATACATGCTTTATTCAATCTACCAATGTAATTATGCAGGATGAAAATCAAAATTCTCAAAATGCAGAAAAGTCACTATTTCAGATATTGTCTGGTTCTTCTAGAGATTTAGAGTTTAAATATTATGAACATAAAAATAAAATAAATGTTATGATACTTATTGATCCGGATATAAAGAAGTGTACATGCACGCTTCAAGTTAATGTGGGTGAAAAAGAAGAACCATTTCATCTTTATGCTAGAGAATTAGGGTATGCCTTTTCACTAAAGAGAATTGAAAATACTACAGAAACTGATGGATATATGAAATATTTGCCGAAGTTTTTTAAACCCAAAAATTACATAATTGATAAAGTTAATGTGGTTTATGATAATACCAAATTTTTTATTTCAGAAGATCCTAACAACTTTGAAAAATCTTTAATTGCCTTCACTAATCTTTTTAAAGGTACCAAGTTTATTCGAAAACTAAACATAACTAACAGATTCTTCTTCAGGAAGGGAATTTCTAAATTAAACAAAGATGACGATAAACATTATTTTGATATGCTTAGAGGGTATTTTTATGATCGCAAAAGTATCCATTCTGGGTCCATTACAAATAATCTTTTGAATATAGAACAAATTGATACAGAAATGAAAAGGTTTTATTCGGAAAATTTTAAAACCAACAAAATGACATTATTTATTGTGGTAAATAAAATGGAAATTTTGGAGAATATACGCTATATTAAACAGAATTTAGAAAATGCAAATGTACATCAGAATAACCAATATAGTGACCGAATCTTTGATCAAGGGCAATCGCAAGATTTTGAATATCAGGAGGGTGAAAATAGTAGACAAGAAAATGAATGTGATAGATCTCTAAGTGGTATCGATAATTTAATTTCAAAAATAGGGGTTCATAGTGACTGTGAAAATATATATTTTGAAAACTTGAATAATTTAAACACTGCTTTGGAAAGCGAAGCGCACAATATTTCTACAGATTACCAAAACAGATGTATTATAAAATCGATATATGACACCAACTCTACAAATCGAATTATTTACGTAAAACCAACTGATAAAAGAAAAATGTTGCTCATTTCTATTCAAATACCCAATTTCCAGACAAATATTAGCAGTCTTAGTATTTCATATTTTATTTATCTTATTAAGAACGACACAGAGCTATCTTTAAATAATAAGGTGAAGGAGGATGGATTTATATCAGATTTGGAGCACGAAATCCACCTAATTGATACTATATGTGAAGTGGGGTTTAAAATTAAATTGACCGAACAGGGCGAAAACAATGTAACTATGGCTATCAGTAGTTTTAAGTCCCAACTAACAAGGATACCCTATTCGAATGAACATTTTGACAGCCTTTTTGCAGTTGGCGGCTCATTTGAGGATGTTGCCGCATCAGATAGTTTTTTATTTTCACAAAAGTTTCTAAGGACTATAGGATTGTTAAACGAAGGATATATTGCAAGTAGTAACAGGCTCGATGGTTATAGTAGGATAGATAAAGTTGCACTATTTAATTCAATAGAAAAGAAAAAAAATTGGCTTATTTTTTGGCTTGATGAAGCTAAATATTTACAAAAGAAGAATAGACTAATAGACAAAGAAAATAATAAATATATAGGAGCCATAAATAACCATTATATATTAGGGGATATATTGCGTGAATCGATCGTTTAATAGTGATTAAAAATAATTAAAGTTTAAATCTCGATCTTCTAGCGTTTTGTTAAATAACTTTTTACCCTTAAGGCATTTTTGAGGTATTTTTACGTACGAAGTTCGGATGTCTAAATATATTTGAAACATGGGTAACATAAATTAAAATTAAGAATTTTTTTAAAAGAAGAATTGGAAAAATAAAAATGCATTACAAAACGTTTTGTAAAAAGAAAATGGGGTTAAAATACTCGGAATTATTCTTTTATACTGCAAATTTAGGCATTTAATACAGAAAAACATACAATGAACTTTACTATAAAAAAATTGTTCTAACAGAAAATGATGCCACTATCACAAAGTTTTGCTGTGTAGTTTACATATTTAATTTAGCTATTATTATAGCAAATTTATAAGAACATATTTTTTATAGCAGTAAATATTCCCATCATTTGACCAATTATAAAAATTAGGCGTATTTCAATTGCGTCGTATCCTGATTAAGATACATAATCTAATTGATATACAGTAAAATCTCTCTACAGTTTAAATATTCCTAAAAATAATTACCGTAATGTATCGAAAGTAAGGTTTTCAAAAGAAGCGGTATAGAATAAACAAATGAATATGAAATTATTTAAAGTGAAGTCTTATTTGTTTTTTCTATTTAAATACTAATAATGAATTTCTATTATAATCACTGTTATGTTTAAATTAAGACGCTAGTTTATTATCCAGCCCTATGTTTTCAAAAAAATGCTCATTTCCAACGAATCTTCCACATAACCATATACTGGTAGTGAAAGTGATAATATTAGCAGCTTAAAACGCCTTTAGTATAGTTCAAGAGGCCTTTGAGTCAATGTTAAGCTCAAACTTATAACAAAAATTGATTTTTTTGGTGGAAGAACAAATTGATTTTCTATCAACAATACGCCCTTTTCTTCGTTCACTCTGCAAAATACTGCCCCATCTTTGCTTTATCTGACATCATTAGACCAAGGCTATTTAGTTGTATAAGTAGGGATTATCACTACTGTAGTTTTCATTAAATAGTACCACCTTACAAAAAAATTCAGAATTTAAAAATGTAAAAAAAAGCATAAATTTAAGTACTAATTTGTTTTTGCTGATTTTTTATCACGCTATAGTAGTAATAACTATTTTTTCACAGGTTACAAAATACACTTTTAACAGTTGTTGTCTAATATTTATTAAATTTAGTAAAGAAAATGTTTGCTTACAGGGGTACTATCTTATGAAAACTACGGTAGTCACAAAAACAATACTATAGTTCTTATTCACGATATTACTTTATGCTGCAATTTGATCTTAATAGTATATTGTTGGCGTAGAAGACCAAAACTAAGATTTCATGTAGTACTTAAGCAATAAAAGAACTCAAGATATAAATCTAAATAAAGGTATCAAAAATAAGGGATGTTTTATTTTTACCCCTCCTTACTTTCGCTACTTTACGGTACTCTTTTTATTTGTATGGTTCTATTTGGACCCGGGTGAAAAGTTACAAAATTCTAGTGCATTTCTAGGCCGTGATGGAAAAATT